>JAZHRO010000051.1:1800000-2087500 GCA_037157565.1 Thalassia testudinum
CCTCCAGTTGGTTATGTAGAAGCTTTTGTTCTCTTGTATGGGTCAAAATGAGCTAGTTAGGGCTCATGATGGTGTTTCCATCATGCAGTTTAGTGCTTTCTTGCTTTGAAGAAAGACAAAAATCCTTGTTGGGGATGATAAGGTAAAGGTTTTTCTCGGTTAGGCTTTCCTCTCTAAATTCTGGTGTTCATCTGTGACTTATTTTATTGTGGTATGATATTTATTTGCTATTCATTTTTACTTAGCACAAATCATCCCTCCTCTTGTGCCGATTACAGAACAAAGGGTTCCTTCGACATTATCACCTATAATGTTCTAATAAATGGCTTCAGCAAGAAGTCTCAAATGCGGGGAATGAATCAACTTCTATTTAGGTGCTTATATCACAAAGATGTTCCAAAAAATGCATTATATGACATGTTGATCAATTGTTGTGATAAGGTTGAGTACAAGAATATTGTGCCTCTCTTAAAGAATATTAAAAATGCATTATATTGTGGAGCAATTTTCCTTTTTATAAGAAAGTGAAATCACTCTTGAACTATTCATGTACAAAAATTGTTCTTTCTTAAGTGTAAATAATTCAGCAAAGCTTTAATTTTATTTAGTCTAAGTCTATTATTTTCTTACACAGCGAAGCATGGGTGTTATAAAACTAGTATATATCTGTACTACTAAAAACAACAACAAATTCACATGCATATAAAGAGGAATGTCATGCTCCAATACATGTGTGATAATCTATATATTAATCACTATTAGTACATGTGTAATAATCTATTAATCCCTCTAGTTCGTACTTGCCCCATAGGAGCTCCGACCATGTTCCTACCTCTATTTCTATAGAGCCCTCTTAGATTGCAAGACATTGCCCTTTTCATTTTAAGAATATGTGGCTCAAACATAATGGTAATAAAGACTTTGTTACCAACTTGTGAATCTCCTCCTCCTTAAATTTTGACTCCCTTAATCCTCTCTCAAAGCTGTGCCTTAAGCTTTCAACTCTGAAAAAAAGTCCGGAAAGACTGGAATAGATCCTCTTTTGGGAACATCTAGCAAAAAGTTAAAGAGTTGGCGAATCTCCATGATGACCTTAAGTATAAACTCTAGAGAACGTGGAATGATGTCACTTATGCTAATCTAAATGACGTCCAAATCTAGCTTGATGACACACTCCAAAAACTCTATGACTTCGTCAATCAAAAAGCAAAAATCAATTAGCTTACTAAAGGGGAGAGTAATATGAAGTTCTTTTATGCCATTCTAAATTATCGAACTGTTAAAAAAGCTTTCATTTCCCTCACTTCCACTATTGGGATGGGTTCTTGGGACCTAGCAATTGCTACAAGTTCTGACTATTTCTCTAATCTTCTCTCCTATGAACCCGCTACTTGAAGCTTTGATAATTGTAATGCTATTCCTTGCATCATTACTTCTAATGATTCCAACTCTCTCCTTGTTCCTCCAGGTGAGAATGAGATTTATGAGGTTCTTCATGGCATGCCCCCTAACAAAATTCCTAGTCTTGATAGTTTTAACTCAGAATTTTTCATGCATTTCTGGGACTTGCTTAAAAATGAAATCAATGCACCTCTTCTTATTGAGAAACCCATCGTGAGCTATCAACAATACCTTCATTTCCCTTATACCCAAGAAATGCCAAGTCTTTTCTCTTGCTGACTGTAGAGCTATTAGCCTTTGTAATGACATTTATAAGATTGCCACTGGGATTCCAACCAGTAGACTATCCCCCTTGATGCTCAATATCATTTCTATTGAGCAAGCTGGTTTCACTAAAGGTAAATTTATGTTTGATCATATTGCTTTCACTTTTGACTTTCCCCAAAGGATTGATAGGAAAGTGTTTAGTTCTAATGTTATCTTTCAGCTTGATCATGAGAAGACTTATGATAGAGTGGAGTAGGGTGTTCTTTTCTGAAATCTCAATGCCTTTGGCTTCTCGCATGAGGCAATCGACCTCATGAAGACCTTTATTCAACATGATGGTTCTTCCAATTGGGTGGATGGTATTTCCTCCCCTTTCATTAAGGTTTCGTGCAGCCTTCGTCAGGGTGACTCCCTTTTCCCATTACTTTTTGACATTTTCATGGAACCTTTCATTAGGCATCTTAATCAAATGTGCTTGACGGGGTTCATCTCTTCTTTTCAATTAAAAGGCCTATTAGTCCTCTATTATCTATGCTGATGATATTATTCTTTTCACAAATGGTTGTACAACATTTTTTAGTTCATCAAGTATTTTGAGAAAACCGCAGGTCAAAACTCAATCGTATGAAGAGTTATTGCTTTGTTGGGCATCACTTCTCGATTGGTCGTATTTCATGTATTCTTCAAAATTTTGAGTGCTAGCTAGGATCTTTTCCACTTACCTAACTTGGTTGCAATCTTTTCTTAGGTTGTGCTAAAGTTTCCTACTTTTCAAACATCATAGAGAAAATTTAGAGGAATCTTGTTGCCTACAAAGCTAATCTTCTTTTAGCCAGTGCCAAGCTCTTGCTCATTAAGCATGTCCTTTCCTCTATTCCTATACATCTTTCAGCCATTGAGGTGCCCAAAACTGTTATCAAGAAACTCAATTTCATCTTTGCCAACTTCTTTTGGGGTTCTAATCCTAATGGCCATTGGATATCCTGGAACTCTATTTGCCTTCCAAAGGATCAAGGTGGTCGTAGGGTGTGTAATCTTTCTTACTTCATTGATACTCTATGTATGAAGAGGGCTTGGACCATTCTCTTCAAGAGCTCCAGTTTTCTTTTCTTTTTAAGAACCTTTATGGTTCTCCCTCACCCTCCTATCATAACCTCCCTACCTGTTGTAGAGTCCTTTAGGATACTTATCTTAAAATGATAAATCATATTGCTTGGGATATCTAGGAAGGCACGATTGATTTATGGATTGACCTTAGGATTGGTGACTCTCCTCTTAGAATCCATTGCCTCGATACTTATATTATTCCTAGGATACAGTTTGCAACTTCCTTTCCCTTTGTGCCCTCTCCCTTGTTAAATTTGCTCCCTCAAGACTTGGAGTTCAAAATTCTCAACACCAACCTTGATAGTTCTCTTGATATCCCCATTTGGAAACCCAACTCTAAAGGTAACTTTACAGTTTCCTTTGCATACCATCATGTTTTGAACCCTCGATGTAAAATTTATTGGGCTTGTAACCTCTGGTCCCTCCACATGCCACTTTGTATTTCCCTTTTCATTTGGCATCTTATCAATGGTAAACTGCCTACTGATGACCAACATCATAAGGTTGGCACTCCCTTCCCGTCTTGTTGCTACTATCCTTCTCAACCCAAATCGGAAACACTCCATCACCTTTTCCTCACAAGTTAGCTCAACACTGAGCTTTTTCAATTGGATTGGACAAAAGTTTGCTCTCAACTCTACCTTCCTGGATCCTAGTGATACTTTCTCTTCTGGGTCTAATTTTGCCTCCACTAAACATAAATGTGGCATTTATTCTTTTGGTTGGTAGACTATTTGGTAGATTAATGACAAAGTTAAGCATGATTCCTTTCCTTTTCATGAAATTCTAAGATTCTTGGATTGTTTATAGGCTATGCTTGACCTGAGAAAGTGGGTTAAGGCTAATCATGGCACCCCCATATGCTTAATTGGACAAAACCTACTAATGGGCTTAAGTTAAACGTTACCATCACCAAGAGGATAATGTTGTGTGTTTGGGTTGGGTCCTTAGGGATAGTGAGGGAACCCTTGTGCATGTTGCTAATGACATTTCTAATCCTCATCCCAAGGAGTTCCTTATCATTAAAACTATTCTTTATGTGGTTTTGAATTGTAGCAATCTTCAAACCCACTTTCATACTGAAATTGATTTCTCTATTCTAGCTTACTAGTGGGCAGGTAAGATCCTAGTCCCATGGAACTGCAAGGTATGCTTTGCTAGGCTTAAGGAGTTTTCTACGCTAATCTCATCTATTAAGATAGTTCACAGGTTGGTGAATTCTCTAGCTACCCGAATTTCCAAGATGCCATCGAGCTTTGATCATGGTGATTGGAACTTCATCTATGAGATGCGGTAGCTTCCTGCTAGCATTCAGGGCTCTATTTACTTAGATTCCATTCAAATGCTATACATTCACCTCTAGTTGGCTTGCTTGCGTTCTGTTGTGCTGGTTTTCCCAACCTTTGCTCGAGCCTCTTTTTGAATCAGGGCATCCTTTTTGCCTTTGGAGTCTTTATTAAGAGATTTAGCTCTTTGTAGCTTACCATTTTCATTGACACAGCTACGGTGTTCGTCAGTTTGTTTTCTTGTTGCTGTTTGTCATCTCTGTTTATTTTCTTTTTGGTTTTCCTGTAGTAGGCCACGAGTCATGGCCCTTTTACTTTCTTCTTGTACTTGGCAAGTTTTGGTCTGATCTCGTTGCCCCTTTCTGCTCTCCCTAAGAATGGTAGATGAATAAGATTGACTCCCATCTTTAAAAAAAAACTATTAATCACTATATATAGATGCTTTGAACAAATTTTTTCCCAAAATTAATTATTTATTAACCAAAACAATGGGGGGGCCAAACCTTACTGAAGTAGACACATCCATTTAGGTTAAAATGCCTATTTATGCATGTCCTAAGCTTAGATATTCATTTCGTATTATAAATATTACATAGCATGTATTATTCTACATTTAGAGTAGTCTGTATAAATTATAGGTTAATTCATGTCCTTTAGTGGTCAAAAGAGGAGATTTATTTCGAGGCCTCAAATTGACGATCTGACGGTACGAATCTAATTAGGATGACGATCGGAGTACGCCTCTGAAATTGTCTTGATCAGAATCCCGAGCACCTTATGCAGTTCAAGAAAGATCAACGGCCAAGGGACTAGGTGACGCAATTCGGAGCTTCAAATGACAAATCCGACAGCAAGGATGGACTCGGATCGACGATCATAGCCCAACGGCATATAAATCAACCCAATTCGATGTCCGTGTTGCCACCTACAAAGGAAAGAAGATAGATGGCCCAGATCGCACCAAGTGGCGCTATCAAAGCCACCCAAGGGCATGCACCAGCAGCAGTAGCCGCACGTGCGCTAGCACATGCAACGCAGCGTACAGGCGCTCGCAGCAGTGCAGGTGCGTGAGATATCTTTAGCGACGTTTGCAGTGGGTCTTCAGCGACGTTTATGGACGTCACTAATTGCCCCATGTGCGAAAAGCCTATACTCCACTATAAAAGGACCCCTGCCCCTCCCATTCTTCTTCATCTCTTCCTTTCTCTCTCTTATCACCTCCAACGCTCTAGAGAGAGCTTGTCTCAAGCCTGGGATGCTCCTCTAGAGTAGAAAATCAAAATATTTTCCCGCTTCTCACCCCCATTTGTGGAGCATCCCGTAGTCGTCCTTTCACCACTTCGGGAAGTAGATCCTCGCCGCGACGCTGTCCTACCCCTTCCACCTTCCTCCACTACCATTCTCCTTCCTCCAACTCCTCACCACCATCTTCCAAGCAACGTCAGAGCGAGTCGTCCTCCAAGCGACCGTCGAGGGGGATTCTTCTCACCTTTATCTTTTATCACTTTCTAGTTTAGTTGTAGTTTCTTGATTATATGTAGAAAACACTTGTTTTAAAAATATATGTGATTGTTTCTCTCTCCCTCTCCCTCTTATTTTGCAAGTACATTAGTTAGATAAAGTTTTGTCAATTTGATCTCTTACTTTATAAAAATACAAAAACAAATCATAAAAGATAAAAACAACAAAAACAAATAAAATCAAAACGTGGATTTCACAAACCAAATGCTCGCCTCCTTGTGTTCGACCTGAGACTCACCTCTAGTTTCAGTATAATTTTATCTGGTAGCAATTTTTGCGACTACGACTACGGGTTCTCCAAACCCTTACTTTTCCTCACGAAAACACGCTTACCATTTTGGCGCCGTTGCCGGGGAGGTAATGCTTTTTGGTTTTTCTCACGTTTTTCGCCTTACTTAACTTTTATCTCACTTTTTCTCTGATCTGATTTTGATTGTAGGTACTCTTTCGAGGTGGGCCAGAGTGGTTAGAACGGAGAAAAGTGCAGATGAAGGTTCTGTAAGTATATCCCCACCACCCCAACTCTACATTTCACTTCGCCACACTAATAACTCAAACCCTAATTCACCTAGGAGCTTGCATAATCCTAGGTTAGTCCTGGTTATTTGATTGTCACTTCACTTCACCTCACCCATAAATAAAAAAAAATATAAAAAATTTACACTTCACTTTTTGTGGGATTAAACTAAAAGAGACACACTTAAACACCCACAAATTTCTTAACCTAAGGTGCACAATCACATTGATTCTACCACTTAACCGAAATCTGACCTGTGGATCCGGTACACCTTAGCTCAACACACAAATAAGTGAGTAGAAATTTGATTAAGTTAAACATTTTTGTGTGCCTTAATTAAGTGATGCAATAAGCCAATTGCTTGAATTGTTTGGGCTGCACTACTTAAATTAAAAGTGATTCATTAGTTGCTTGCTCCATAGGGTTGATTTTTAGGGTTGAATCAGGCACTCCACATTATTTTTGAGTTTTAAAGAAATATATCATCATAGGTGCTTTCAAAACTTGGAGTGTTCTATTGAACCTTGATTGAATACACCTAAAGATTAAATCCTAAAAGCTATTAAATAAGGTTAAACCCTAAAAGACACATATAACAACCTTGTTTGAAAACCCTGATTGTGCACACACACACATTTGAATTGATTATTAAGGGCACAAATCATTTAAAGGGGCCATCACATTCTAAGAACACAATCATCTCAAGCCTAATTAAAACTGAATAGACGTTGGCCTTAAGGATTAACTCGCTCTTTGGGACTCCAACAGAGATTTTTTTCGATTAATCTGCTTCTACTATTCCATTTGATGTCTAGCTAGAGGAGTAGCATCAAACGACTGCGGTTAGGGGGTATCAAAGGAACCGGAGGCGCAAGCCAAAGGAAGAACCTTCTCCCCAACCTGTTATGACCCAATCTCGGCTCCTTACGGAACCCGAGAATGACCCGCCTCGACTAAATCCCAAGACCCAGTCGTGCAACGAGAAATAACCAAATGCACAAAACATTCCACAACCACACATACAATATAACTAAGCAAAAAATAGATAATAAGCAATAATGGAAAATAAAATAGAAATCCCCAAAGGTACTATATAGCACAAGCAGAAAAGTTACGATTACAGACATAGCCATCACAACTGGAGATATAATAGAAACATGCACTATATACTAAAGATACTCACTACCCACAAAAAGAGCCTCTGGAACATAAAACAACGAAAGTATAACTACAGTTGGGCTCGACTGGGCCCAATGCTCTCTGCAATCGGTGGCGCTGGCTGCTCAACTCCCTGACCTGAACATGGTTACATATATCTGTGGTCAGCTAATGCTGAGTAGAGTGGTGTATATGTCATTTACATGCGATTAAACATAAAGGAACAAGTAGCTAACTAATCATACAATTTCCAGTTATGTATCATTACCTGTTTTCATTTAAATCATCTATGTGTTTTTGATTCGGTTTCTAGTAAGGGTCCACAACATTCCGTAATCCACTTGTTCTCTAAGGGAACGATCTTGATGCAGTTTTCCCTCGATGTAGGATATACACGTGGCACTCTCCTGGCCAGGAGAGCACCCCGTGGTAGTCCTACACCCGATCTACTACCTCGGGATCATGGTTGCGACATAGCGGCAACTACGACACACGCGATAAGTGCACAGGTAGCTACCCCGCACTGGCATGCGGTCAATCGTTTCAGCTAACAGGTATGCCCAAACGTACAACACAGAACAGAACAGGGGCAACACCCCTCAACAGTCTGCGTACCCTCGCCCGGCTATCCCAGTTTGCCTAGTGGGCCTAATAGGAGTCGGTGTAGGGTGACCAATCCTAACCCCAGGTCCAAACCCAAGGGGCGGCTAGCTCCTCCTTACACTCAAGTGACAGTAGCTCACCTCAGTACCGCGTACACGAGGGCTAGCTCACTTTCCATACCTAAGTCCATACAACCAACTAGCCAGTAGGCAATATGTCCCATCACACATCAGATTTCCATATCACAGTATTTTTTATTCCTTTCCCAATTTCCTGTAGGGTTCGTGCATTAGCATTCATCTTATTTCATGATACGGCATATATCTCCATTCACATTCCGATTCTTAATCATATAATAGGCAGCTCATGATTTAATAAATTAAGTAATCACCACATCAATTTAATATTTAGTTGCCAGCAGTAAGGACTTTAGCATGCATTTCAGAGTATAGCAAGTGTGGTTCAAGTAATGTACATTCATCCTTCTCAGCCCTAGGGTTCATTTCATATCCTAGTATTCAATCAGATATTTCTAATATAGCATGCACTTTAATCATTTATATCACAGGATTAGAGAGGACCACTCTACTAAGGTATACGGGTGGTATGGGGGTTTGAATGGCGGATCTCGACAGCTCTGCGGGCCTTGTGTACACTGTGGACTGGAGACCTATATTGTTGACCAATATGTCAAATGAGTCCAAAATAGCATAGACACTACACTAACACGTAGAGAATTTCGAAAGAAAACCAACAATACTTTGTTTGTGAAAAATCGACTCCGTTTGGGCCCTGAATGGCCCAAAAACACGTACCCTAACCAAAATTAGACATTGGGGCGAGTCCCAGATGTCTTAAACAAATGCAGTAGCTCACCTTGCTCTCTTGCGTCTATACCCATTGTCTGCTACCCTGCACAGTCGTCTGAGGGGGTCTACAGACGTCTGATGCTGCTTCCGGTCGTCTGGGAGGACAGTTGGACGTTTGACATGGCCTCCAGACGTCCTAAAGCACCTCGAATGTCATGCCACGCACCTTTCCAATGCCCTCGTACCTACACATGCACGCACAGTGAAAATGCGACACCTAATTACGACCGTACACGCATACAAACTCGTGCAGGGTACATACCTTGGCACTCTACGTGCTATCGGACGTCCAGAGCTCTCTCTAGACGTCCGACGACCCCTCCAAACGTTTGACAAGGGTTGCAGACGTCAGATGATGCGGAAATATCCACGCATGGAGCTCCTCGCAAGCTCTTCTCTGCCCGTGGAGCTGCAGCAGCTCCTCTTCCTGCTACTCTCCCTCTCCCATTCTCTCTCCTGTTGCACGTGTCGCCCCCTCTCCTACGTCCTCTCTTCCTCTCCTCCGCGCTCCTCCTCCGACCCCCCTCTCCTCCTTCTGTCCCATGCACAGCTGCGAGGGGAAAGTGGGAAGGTGATGAATGGCAGTGGCGAGGAGAATGGAGAGTCCGTGCTCCTCCTTCTTCCCTTCCTTTCCCACGCTTTCTCTCCCTCTCCTCTATGCTCCTTCTGTTTCCCCTCCTCTCCTCCCCCACTCATGATGGCAAGGGGATGGGAAGAAAAATGGGATGGCTGCTGCTGCAAAACAAAAGGTGGAGGAGTGGGGGTGACGTGGGTTGAGGGTAGAGGGGTGGATGGGGTTTTTAAAGGGAGACTTAGGGTTTTAAGGTGGGAGGGGGTTGCATTGAGTTGAGTGGGATGTGAGGGGAAATTTCCAAGGTTGACCCTGCAAAAGTCTCCTTTTCTCGCAGAGCCCACAAACTAAAACCCAGGGGGTTTAAAATTGCATTAACACCCCTACCATTCCAGAAAATTTTGGAACGACCCTTGGGAAGGGTCATTTCACAACCCCTCCCTCTAACTGGTTGGATTGCTCGGATAGAAGTAGACCAAATCATTTCTATCATCTCAAGACGGGTCCTGGGAGTTTGTAGGTCTTTAGGTTAACTCACTTAAGGACAGGTTTGGTTGATTGTACTGCAAGGCACCTTTCTCTGTTCTGTTTTCCCTCCTACTTCACCATGTATCCTTCCAAACCGTACACACAATTCCAATCCTACCCTCCTGCCCCCACTTATCCTTAAGATGATTACTATCTCAACTCAACTTATGATTACCCATCCACTAGTCAGGAAAACTTTGATTGGGGATATAATTCCTGACCTTAATGTCCAAGGCCTAACCTTGGACATCATGATCATGATTATTATCCTTCCCAGAGCTACACGGATTATAGATCACCGCCCTCTTACGAACAAACCAACCCAATCTACAATCAGGAAGGATATGATGATTATAACACTTACCCTCCCCAGGATTATACTGAATATAGGTCATCACCCTTCTTTGAAAAACCCAAAATGACCTACTATTAGGGAGGGACCCAAGAACCTCAAGTTCTTGACTCCCCTAGATTTAACCCAAACCTGAACCAAACCATTCGGTTCAAGTGAACAAGGTCCAGGATAGGGTGTTAACTAACTTGAGGAACACTATACAATCTTTAGAAGCTCAACCAACACCATGCACTGAAGCATTGGAGCCTATGATCAAAATGATTGATGAGTTTAATAGTTCTTTATTGGATTGGTGATAAGCACATATAAATTCATCATAAAATCCTTATTTATAATAGTTCCTAGGCATAGCATTGCATATCATGATATAAATATTGCATAAACATCCATTGCATTGCATTTAGGGTAGTTGTATATTATGTACATTAATTTCATAATTTTACATGGCCAGGAGGCAGCGCGACATCTTTACGGGCTTCGGATGAAGAATCCAACTATATGGATGGATTCAGAGCAACGATCATAGTCCGTCAACGCGAGAATCGCCTAGATCTGAGCTCTATAGCACCCTCTACAAGAAGAAGATAGACGACCCAGATGGCACCACGTGGCGCCATCCAGGCTGCCCAACACTGGCCAGTAGCACTGCTTAATTCCTTCTTCATCCGCACCCTTGAATCCTAGCCATTAGATCAAGATCCAATGGCTGGGAAGCGTTTGCACCAAGCTGCTCCTCGCGACATAAGGGAAGATCTAACGCAATGGTTAGAGCGCCAGTTTGCAAGGGAGGGGTGCGGGTTTGAATCCCTGCAGCCCCCCCAATTCGCAATTCGGCCGGGCGCTAAGCAATAGCTACGCAGCATGCAGCAGTAGCGGTAGCGCAGCATGTGCGCACACGCATGCCAGCGGAAGCTAGCACGCGCTCGCACAACACGGTGCGAGGAGCGCGCAGCGCGCGATGCGCACGTCAGTTGAGCAGGCCAGTGGAGTGGGCGCCAGCAGAGGATAGACGCGGTTCTTCAGTGACAGTTATGGGCCTTTAGTGACACTTGCAGTTGTCGTTAATGGCCCATGTGCACTAGCAAGAGGAAATGAAGGATGGATCTTCAGCGACAGCTGCAGCGACGTTTATGGACGTCAGTAAAGACCCAGAGACGATTTTTGCCTCTTCTCCTCCACTATAAAAGGACCTACACCCCCTCCCTTCCAAGATATCTCTACCTACTCTACTCCCACCTACTCCCAAGCTCTAGCAAGCCTACCAATGCTCCATTAGAGCTTGTTCTCAAGCTCCTAGGGAGCTTATTAGTGTAGCGAACCTCTGCCCCACCAAATACTCCTCCAACTTCCCATCTCCCTTCATAGATCGCCTTGGAGCCGTCCTCCCACCTCCATTTTGGTAGCAAATCATCTCCGTCTTCTCACCTCCATTCCGGAGCCACGCCAAAGCTTTCCTCAACATGACATCATCCTGCATCTCACCTCTGTCGTATCGCTCCTCACCTCCTTCGTCCGAGCTTCCGCCAGGCACCGTCGTCTCGCCGAACAACCAATTCGGGAGATTTCCTCTCACCTCCTTCTCTTTTTATGCTTTTATAGTTCATTGTAATCGACATTGAATTGATATATATATCATATTTGTTCCATTTCTATCTTGTGATTCATTCTGCTTGTCTTTTATTTCAAAAACACAAAAAAAATATCAAAACCCTAAAATACCAAAAAAAAAACAAAACGAAGCGCAGTTTTCACGTAAAGTAAATGTCGCCTCCCTGTGTTCGACCTGGGACTCCCTTGGAGTTTCGGTATAAATTTTATTTGATTGACGTGTTTTGCAACTACGACGACGGGTTACTCGTAACCTCGATTTCTAACACACGAAACACACCTGACCATTTTGGAGCCGTTGTCGAGGAGGCAATGAAATTTACTTTATTGTTTATTGCGTTTCTTTGCATTTACATAGCACTAACCCTACTTGTCTTTGATCTACTGTCTTGAAGGTACCCTAGCATAGAGATCCAAGTGCAGTAGATCGGAGTAAAGTGCGGGTAGAGTACTCTGTAAGTGTCCCCCGCATTCCCCCCACTAGTTCATTTCGCCACACTCATAATCAAGACCTAATCTACTTAGGTGTTTGCATAAACCCTAGGATAGCATTGTTTGTCTTGTTTACCACCTTCACCCACCTCACCCTCGCATATAAAGAAAAAAAGATATTTTCTGTGGGACAAATCAATATACACACTCTATACACCCACATTTGAGGCACATAATCGGGCTTGATTTTCATTTACTCAACTGGGCTTTCGACTTGTGGACCCGATACACGAATTCAACACATAAAAGAGTAGAAATCATATTAGGTTAACCACCTTTTTGTGTGTCTTAATCGGTGTTGCATTTGAGCCAATTGATTGAATTGTTTGGGCCGCACCACCTAAACTAAAAGAGGTTTATTTTCTAGCTGCCCCATAGGATTTAATAATTAGGTCAAGCCAGGCACTCCATATTTTTCTTGATTTCTAAAGGAAAATACTTGAACACGTGCTTTCAACAAAATTTGGTTTGCCTCACAAAACTTAGTTGAACATACCTAATATTTGAATCCTAAAAGCTATTAAGCAAGATCCGAACCCTAAAACTCACCTCATCATTAATAATCTTGTTTGAAAACCTCTTGGTTGTGCACATTCACACGTTCTCAAACAAATCATTAAGGGCACAACCCATTAAAGGCCCATCACATTCCAGAGCACCAATTTCCCAAGCCTAACTAAAATCAATTAGACATTGGCCTTAAGGATTCATTCGCTCATCGGGATCCAGATTGAGATTATTCACGATTAACCTGCTTATACCAGTCAATCTGATGTCTAGCTAGGGGAGTAGCGTCAAACAACCGCGACTGGGGGGTACACTAGGAACCGGAGGTGCAAGCCAAAGGAAGAACCTTCTCCCCAGTCCCTCTTTCTAATTGGTTGGATTGCCTGGACATAAGTAGAGTAAATCGTCCTTAATCTTAGGATGGATTCTAAGAGTCAGTAGACCTTAGGCTACCCCATCTAAGGACAGGCTTGTATTCTTGTGCTGTAGGGTTCCCCCTTTTCCCTGTCCTTCCGACTTCCTTCCAGTGTATGCTTTGGAGGAGGTCATTGAACCCTAGATTGGAAGGACCTTTAGACCATTATAGGAGGCGGAGGTTGAGCTATAGCCAAGCAGATCCCATGGCTGATCAACAACCACCTCCCCTGCCCCGAACCAGCAGGAGCTGATTCAGAGGCAGTTGGAAGAATTGCAGCAGATGCAGCAATAGTTCCAACGTATGCATGGTCAGGGCGCTTAGCCCTTGAAGGATTTCTACGATCCTTCAAACTATGGGGAACGTCCCGACGTCATGATTCTCGTCGAAGACATAGAAATCAAGCCCTAAGTCTTATGTTTGATTAAGCATTTCCATGGGCTTGGCTCGGAGGACCCATTCCAGCACCTAGAGGATCTGACCACTTTGGTTCATACAACCAGAGCAAGGAATGTGAAAGAAGAGCAAATGATCATGAGGCTTTTCCCCTACTCTCTCAGGGATAAGGCCGCACATTGATACCGGACTATAGGAAGGCCGATTGAAACTTGGGCTGCTCTTAAGTCGGCTTTCTTGAAGAAATTCTTCCCTATCGGAAGGACCAATGCCATGCGATGGGCGATTACCACTTTCGCCCAGGGGCCAGGGGAACCATTTCATGGTGCCTAGGAGCGATTCCAGGAACTTTTAAGGAAGTGTCCACACCACGAGGTGCCGAAATGGGAACTCGTGCAAATTTTCTATCACGGGTTGGTTGAGCAACTCCGTAATCACATGGACACCTCCTGCGGAGGCAATTTCCTCAACAGGGATGCAGATAGCACATACGACTTGTTTGAGGAAATGAGTGAGAACTCAATTAATCATGCCTCCATGGATGCATTCAACCGGTCCCAACAACCTAGGTCAAGTACTAATGAGATCCAGGATTCTCATTCATTTGACATGGAATTAATTTGTAATAAACTGGATAAAATGGATTTGGTTGCTAAGAAAATGGAAGAATGGATGTCTGGGAATTCAGGAAACACTTCTTTACCCACTCAATCCCAGAATTCGGGATCCCATCCCTCATGAGCTCCCACGGGGCGAGAATTCGTGAACCAACTCGATTCGGCTCAACCTGTGAGCCAGGATTTCTCAGAACCTTATGGGTTCCAAATTGGGGCCTTTGATCCCAGTTTCTCTGATTCTTCCTTCTCTCCATCCTCATTTTATGAGGATGCATATGTAATGCAGGAGAATGTTAGGTCCAACCCGTATTCCAACACTTATAACTTGGGGTGGAGGAACCACCCTAGCTTCTCTTGGAAAAATTAGGGGCAACAGACCCAATCTCGACCCAGCAACTATGCATCTCAAAAATCTATGGGTCAGGGTCAAGTATACACTCAGTTGCCCCCGAGACCGGTTAATCAGCCATCTTGGAATGCCAAAACATCCGTAGGGCAGGCTGATTTAAACCGGCAGATGGTGAAAATGCAAGGGTCCATGCTTCAGCTTATGCAACAAATGAAGACATCCTTGGATAACTTGCAATTTGGGTTAATTGCCAACACCCGACAACTCGGATCTCTACCATCTCAACCTGTAGCCAACCCACGTAATGTGCAAAATTAGGGCAATAGTGCCCAAGGGTACGGGAATCAAAGGGACTCACATGCACATGCTCAGGTGGTTGAGCAGGGTCCCTCATCTTCTTCTTCCTCTGGTTACATGACTAACCAAGGACCTCCAATCTTCACTAGCCCACCTCAAGACCTAAACCCGTATGCCTCTGCAAGCTCTGTTACCTTGAGAAATGGAAAACAAACCTGGGACCCTAAATTGCCCTCTAGATGCCAAAACCCTGGGGAGCTTGAGAGAGAAAAGGAGGAGATTGAAAAAGACAATAAGGCCCAGGGATCGAAAATTGAAAATTCCACCCATATCCCGTTCCCTGAGGCCTTATTGAAAACCAAGAAGAAGAAAACCCTAGACAGCAACGAGGAGCTTCTAGATTTATTCAAGAGCGTAGAGATCAATATTCCGCTCCTTGATGTTATTAAGCACATCCCGGCTTACGCTAAATTTTTGAAAGAACTATGTACCCAAAAGCATAAACCGAGAGAACCCCCTCCGTGGAAGGTGATTCTCTCTGAGCAAGCAAATTATGTGATCCTGCATCACCTTCCTCAAACGAAGAAAGATCCAAGTGCCCCCTTGATCTCATTCATTATTGGGGAAGACACTTTTGATAGGGCACTATTGGATCTAGGTGCATCCATCAACCTAATCCCGACTTCTCTTTATGAGAGGTTTGGGTTAGGTGAACTAAAGCCAACCTCAGTAATGCTACAATTAGCGGCCGATCGGTCACCACATTGAGAGGCGTTATTGAGGATGTAATTGTCAAGGTCAAGGATTTCTATTTTCCTGTAGATTTCCTCATCCTTGACATGGATGTACCTAATGATTTGAGGAACACACCCATCATTCTGGGGCGTTCATTCCTAGCTACCGCTAAGGCCAACATAAACTGTGAAAGCGGTAGTATGGAGATCGCCTTTGGGGATAAGAAATTAACTTTGGATATTTTTAAGGCGATAAGAGGATTTGAGGATTGTAGATTCATTGAGGAACTCGAGAATCAGGATCTTGAGACATGTATGACAATCAATACACTCGAGGACTCCATTAGCTTTAGCTCCATGGTATACCTGCCACATTTTGAAGAGGCTGTTGATTTTGTTCATTCCTAGCCTCTTCCTCTGGATCGTCCTGATGAATCTTCATCAGCATCCTCCCTACCTTCTATTCTAAACCCACCCCAGCTGGAATTAAAACCATTGCCCAAAAATTTGAAATATAAGTTCCTAGGACCTGAAAACACGCTCCCTGTGATTATTAGTGCTGATTTGACTAAGGAGCAAGAATTGAGGTTAATTAAGGTACTTAGGAACAATAAGGAGGCAATTGGTTGGACCATTCACGACCTTAGGGGGATCGAGCCATCTTATTGTAATCATTGTATTTTCATGGAAGATGGATCCCACCCTTCTCGCGAAATGCAAAGGAGACTAAACCCGAATATGCAAGAAGTGGTCAGGAAGGAGATAATCAAGTGGCTCAATGCTAGGATTATTTACCCAATCTTAGATAGTCCGTGGGTTAGCCCCGTTCAGATTGTACCCAAGAAGGCGAGAATAACCGTTGTGACTAATGAGAAAGGGGAAACCTTCACCACTCGTTTAGCTTGTGCTTGGAGAGTCTGTATTAACTATAAGAAGTTGAACACAGCCACTAAAAAGGATCACTTTCCCTTACCATTCATTGATCAAATCCTCGAAAGGTTAGCTAGGCAAAAATATTTTTGCTTCTTGGACGGTTATTTGGGATATAACCAAGTCCCTATCCATCCCGAAGACCAGGAAAAGACAACTTTCACATGTCCCTACGGAACCTTTGCATTCCGTAGAATGTCGTTTGGGCTTTGCAATGCGCCTGCGACTTTTCAAAGGTGCATGTTGGCCATCTTTTCTAACATGGTGGGAGATTGTCTTGAGGTGTTCATGGATGATTTCTCCATTTTTGGAGATTCTTCTGAGTCTTGCCTAGCTAACCTGGAATTGATCCTTCAGAGATGCATCAAAACACGGTGGGTCCTTAGCTGGCAAAAGAGCCACTTTATGACTCAGGAAGGCATCGTCCTGGGTCACGTGGTCTCTAGTCGGGGAATTGAAGTTGATGGAACTAAGGTGGATGCTATCTCTAGACTTCCTCCGCCCACATCTGTAAAGCAGATTCGCTCGTTCCTTGGGCATGTGGGATTTTATAGAAGATTCATTAAGGATTTCTCGAAGGTTGCTCAACCCTTGAGTAACCTTCTGGCCAAAGACACGCCATTCGAATTTGATGAATCATGCTGTAAGGCATTTGATTTATTGAAAATGGCAGTCACCTGTGCCTCGGTGTTGCAACCATCGGTCTGGACAGCCCCATTTGAGATTATGGCTGACGCATTTGATTATGCCGTCAGGGCTGTCTTGGGTCAGAAGATTGAGAAAAATCCCTCTGTAATCTACTATGCTAGCAAGACTCTAGACGAGGCCCAGAGGAACTACACCATTATTGAAAAAGAATTGCTAGCTGTAGTCTTTGCCTCAGAAAAATTTAGGGCTTATCTTTTAGGTTCTCGTGTCATCATCTGTACCAACCACTCAGCCTTGAAACATCTCTTGGCCAAAAAGGATGCCAAACCCCAGCTCATTCGCTGGATTCTACTACTTCAAGAATTTGATCTTGAAATCAAGGATAAAGCCGAGGCACAAAATGTAGTGGTGGATCACCTTTCGAGAATCCTAATTGATTCTCCTCATCCGGATGTCCCGATCTCTGATACTTTTTCGGATGAAACTATCTTTATAGTCTCGGGTATCCGAACCCCCTGGTTTGCGGATATTGTCAATTATTTGGCTGTTGGTCAAATCCCCCAGGATTGGACCAAACAACAATGGGATAGACTTGTGTCTGAGGCCAAATATTACTTTTGGGACGATCCCGAGCTATACCGCATTGGCGCAGACCAGATTATTCATCGATGCATCCCGGAATCGAGTTCCATAGCATACTTGAGTTCTGCCACACATTTGCGTGTGGACACTTTTCCGGGAAAAAGATGGCAACAAAAATCTTGCAATCCGGACTCTATTGGCCATCATTATTTAAGGATGCCCAGGAATTCTCAAAGACATGCACCCAATGCCAGACACTCGAGAACATGGCTAAGAGAGATATGATGCCCCTGAACCCAATTCTTTCCGTCGAAATTTTTGACATTTGGGGCATCGACTTTATGGGACCCTTCCCTCCTTCATTTGGACACCAGTATATTTTGGTCACTGTTGATTACGTGTCCAAATGGATTGAGGCAATTCCCACCCGGACCAATGACCACAAGGTGGTCATCGATTTTGTGAAGAAAAATATCTTCAGTCGGTTCGAGGTTCCTGGGGCAATTATCAGCGTTGGTGGCACACATTTCACTCATGCCCAGTTTTAGAATTTACTGGGAAAATATGGGGTGAGCCATTGGATTTTCACATCTTACCACCCTCAGACGAACGGACAGGCTGAGGTCTCCAATCGGGAGATCAAGAATATTTTGCAGAAAACCGTTAGGCCTGATAGGAAGGACTAGACCCAAAAGCTAGATGATGCTCTTTGGGCTTACCGTACGACGTACAAAATGCCTATCGGTATGTCTCCGTTCCGTTTGGTGTTTGGTAAGGTGTGTCACCTACCCGTAGAACTTGAACACCAGGCATTTTGGGCCATCAAGAAATGTAATGTGGACCTTGAGTTGGCCGAGAAAACCAGGAAACTCCAACTATTTGCATTGGAGGAGCTTTGAAATGATGCTTATGAAAATGCCAAAATTTATAAGGCAAGGACCAAAGCTTTCCATGACCAGATGATTTCACATAAGAGCTTTGAGCCGAACCAGAAGGTCTGGCTTTTCGATTCTCGATTGAAGCTTTTCCCCAGTAAACTCAGGTCTAAGTGGGGCAGCCCATTCGTTATTGAGCGGATTTTCCCTAACGGGGTCTTCGATATCTCTGACCCAAAGATTGGTAATATTTTCAAGGTCAACGAACAGCGTCTCAAACCCTTTGTTGACCATGTGCTCCCTGCTCCCTGAACCCGTCTCAGACAAGGTTGCTCTTACCTTGCGTAACCACTGCGGACTGATCATCGCCCAGCTGAAGGCACTAAACTCAGCACATGTAAAGACTGTTCCAAACTGACCAGAGTCTCATGGAAACCAGGTGCTATTCTTCCACTTCTACTCTCCTGCATGCTTTCATTTTGAACAATGAGGACATTGAAATAGATAAGCATGGGAGGGTGGAAATATTTTATAATCATTTTGTCAGCTGTAATAGTAATTTCCTGCTTTCTTTTATTCCAATTAAAAAGAAAGAAAGAAAAAAGAATTAGGAGACAAGAACTTAGGCATTAGGAGTTGAAAACTTTAGGAATTGATACTTTGAGACCTAAACACTTAGACTCTTCAGGTCTTTGGGCTTAATTAGCTCGAGTGTCCACTCGAATGTGGACCTAGTCTCGAGTCCTCGCCAATTCAAATTCATTTTAATTTGGTAAATAAATTGGGATGATAAGTATACGACTTATCAACCTATCCTCTGATTTGGGGGGATTTTAAGGCTAAGCATTTACACACTATTCGCACTGACTCACTTTCCGGTGGTTTTTACGGAAATTAGGTAGCTAATGGACCAACTTGGGTGGTATGGCTGGCAAGTTGTCGGTGGTAACAGCTCATCGGCCGGTTGTCCAGAGCCTAGCCACAAGACCATTTTCGTTGTACTGCCTTTAGGTAAATCTTAGATCAGGGAAGCCACCTACTTAAAAAAAAAGAGAAACACCAAAAAAAAGAAAAGAAAAAAAAAGAAAAAGGAGAAAATAAAAAGAAAGAAAAAAAAGCCACACTTCACCGCACGAGTATGGCTGGCAAGTGGTCGTGGGTAACAGCCCATTGGCCGGTTGTCTAGAACTCGGCTCATAAAATACATAATAATTCTCAAAACACGTAAGAAAGTAGCGGGGAAGTAGAATAAATCGGGGAGATATAAATTGGGTTCGCCCTTATGTTGACCCCATAAATAAAAGTAGGGAGAAAGCTATCGATTGTAAAGATAAACCTTTAGGCAAGGTCACCTAGGGTCGTAGAAACTCGAAGTCCGTTTTAACGGCCATCTAGTGAGTCTTTCACTTTTTCACAAAGATGCTTAGTACTTAGAGTCCTTTTCGAGTCTTATGCGGGTCAGGTAGCCGTAAAAAGTTACCCGGAACTCTCAAACTCCAAAAGTACAAAAAAAAATTAGAAAAGAAGAAAAATAAAAAAAATGTATTTTCCCTCTTCAAATAAAACGAGGGCTTGGACGGTTTGCATTTTGGCAGACACCCGGGCACTGATAAGTCTTTATAATTAGGTCTTAAGGTTGAGATTTTCTAAAGCAATCAACGAATTTTGCCTAAATACTCGAACCCTGATTCTACTTTTATACATAACATTTAGGTTCATTTTGCTAGGGACTAGCAAAAAGTAAGCATGGGGGTATGATAAGCACATATAAATTCATCATAAAATGCTTATTTATAATAGTTCCTAGGCATAGCATTGCATATCATGATATAAATATTGCATAAACATTCATTGCATTGCATTTAGGATAGTTGTATATTATGTACATTAATTCCATCATTTTACATGGCCAGGAGGCAGTGCGACATCTTTAGGGCTTCGGATGAAGAATCGAACCATACGGATGGATTCAAAGCAACGATCGCAGTCTGTCGACGCGAGAATCGCCTAGATCTAACCTCTATAGCACCCTCTACAAGAAGAAGAAGACGGATGGCCTAGATGGTGCCACGTGGCTCCATCCAGGAAGCCCAACACCGGTCAATAGCACTGCCCAATTCCTTCTTCATCTGCGCCCTTGAATCCTAGCCATTGGATCAAGATCCAACGGCTAGGAAGCGTTTGCACCAAGCTACTCCTCGCAACACAAGGGAAGATCTAGCGAATGGTTAGAGCGATGGTTTGCAAGGGAGGGGTGCGGGTTCGAATCCTCGCAGGCCCCCCAATTCGCAATTCGGCTGGGCGCTAAGCAGCAGCTACGCAGCATGCAGCAGCAGCGGCAGTGTAGCGTGTGTGCACGGGCATGCCAGCTCAAGCCAGCGCGCGTGCGACACAGCACGAGGAGCGCGCAACACGCAATGTGCACGCCAGTTGAGCAGGCCAGTGGAGCGGATGCTAGTAGAGGATAGGCGCGGATCTTCAGTGACTGTTATGGGCCTTTAGTGATGCTTGTAGTCGTGCGCGACATAGTGCGAGGAGCGCGCAGTGTGCGATGCGCACGCTAGTTAAGCAAGCCAGCAGAGCGGACACCAGCAGAGGATAGGCACAGATCTTCAGTGACAGTTATGGGCCTTTAGTGATGCTTGCAGCTGTCATTAATGGCCCGTGTGCGCTAGCAAGAGGAATTGAAGGGTGGATCTTCAGCGACAGCTGCAGCGACGTTTATGAACGTCAGTAAAGACCTAGAGACGATTTTTGCCTCTTCTCTTCTACTATAAAAGGACCTACACCCCCTCCCTTCTAAGCCATCTCTACCTACTCTACTCCCACCTACTCCCAAGCTCTAGCAAGCCTACCAACGCTCCATTAGAGCTTGTTCTCAAGCTCGCAAGGTGTCTATTAGTGTAACGAACCTCTATCCAAAAAGTGCATCTCGCTTTCATAGCTCCGGATAAATGAAATACATGCATTAAGATACGAAAGCTTCTTATTTCACAACAACAAAAGCACTTTTTCATTCTTTCATATACTAGGGGATTTCACTTGGAAAAGAAAATGTTCAATACTCAGAGATTGAGATCCATAACCATGGGTTCCAATGCACGAGATCCACCAAATACTCCTCCAACTTCCCATCTCCCTTCATAGGTCGCCTTGGAGCCGTCATCCCACCTCCATTCCAGTAGCAGATCATCTCTGTCTTCTCACCTCCATTCCAGAGCCACGCCGAAGCTTTCCTCAACATGACGTCATCCTACATCTCACCTCCGTCGTCCCGCTCCTCACCTCCTTCGTTTGAGCTTCCGCCAGGAGCCGTCGTCTCACCAAACAGCCGATTCGGGAGATTTCCTTTCACCTCCCTCTCTTTTTATGCTTTTATAGTTTATTGTAATCAACATTGAATTGATATATATATATATATATCATATTTGTTCCATTTCTATCTTGTGATTCATTCTGCTTGTCTTTTATTTCAAAAACACAAAAAAAATATCAAAACCCTAAAATACCAAAAAGAAACAAAACGAAGCGCAGTTTTCATGTAAAGTAAACGTCGCCTCCCTGTGTTCGATCGGGGACTCCCTTGGAGTTTCGGTATAAATTTTATTTGATCAACGTGTTTTACAACTACAATGATGGGTTACTCGTAACCTCGATTTCTAATACGCAAAACACGCTCGACCAATTGGCTCCAAGATGTTAAGGATAGGGGCCCGGGTGGTGTTTTTACTTGGGAAATTATCAAGATTGAGGATAAAATTTATGGTTGCCTTAGTCCAATCTTGGGATGATTCCCAAGACTAACCCCCTTCAGGAAAGCTAATGTCTGAACCCGCTCAGGCACCTATCAAGGGGGGACACATTTTCTGAGACTGGGGATGATCAGGTTGGTTTAGAGCAACCAATCGAGGATGATGTGATTTTCTCACTCAAGATCCGTGAGCCACGGAGCGAGGAAAAATATGTCTCTATAGACCAAGGAACAACATATGATTTTGAGACATATATAAATGAGGATCAAGGATTCTTTAATTCTGAGGGTGAGGAATCTCTTAGTGAAGTCTCACTTGAAGTTAAGGAAAATGATTTTAGTGAGACAAACGGGCTCGAGGAGCACGACAAACCATTTGATAGACTGATAAATGAGGATTATGATCCGATTGGGACTGACATGGAGGATTCTGATCCTATTATAATAGATGATCCAATTGATAGCCCTAATAATGATTTTGATTTGGAAATGATCGAATCCAAGTCAATTCTAATTTAGCAACAATTGTTTGACTTGGATATCTTTGATGGGGTGTACAACGATCATGAGGCCTCGGAAATAGAACACTTGATCTTGGAGGATAAGAATTTGGAAATTAAGATTTGGGAAGTTAAATACGGGGAAGATAGGATTTTGGATTTAAGGGTTCCTGTTGACCCGAAACCACCTATCTTCTATTAGGACCCTTATGATATCATTGACATGCAACCCAAGCTCGAAATAATTGACTATCTTTTTGAGTTGAACTCTAAGTGGACACCTGAATCTATTGAACCAGATCTACCCATTGTTCACTACTTAAGACTTGGGTTGCACACCACAAAACCGCAGGCCTGACCCTGTAAGCACAATAATCTTCGGTTCTGACTGATTTTCATCCAGAGCCTTAGAACCACTTAACCTTGAGGCATGGGATTGCACCATAATCTGGTCTACATCTGTGGACATCTTCTTTTGGCGGGTTTGAGGATCAATTTTTTAATTCTAATTCTAACTTGTGCTTATGAATTCTTAATTTCTTTTTTGTTTATAAATTATGCCTAGCTAAAGGCAATAAACTTAGCATGTGTGTATACTCATTTTCTCTGCAATGCTGACCAGATTTTCACGAAATTCAGGTGATATTTTGTTTACTCTGCCCTTTTCATGTCTTTATTTTTATAATGAGGACATTACATCATTTAGGTAAGAGGAGGTGGATACTTAATTTTGAAATTATTTTGTTAGCTTCTTAGAATTTCTTTTATTTTCTTAAAAAAAATTCAAAATTCAAAAAGATAATAAAATTAGAATTAAGGGAAGAGAACTTAGGCATTAGGAGTTGTTAACTTTAGGAAATGATACTTTAGGACCTGAACACTTAGACTCTTTAGGTCTTCGGGTTTAATCAGCCTGGGTCACCACTAAAATGTGGACCTGTTCTCGAGTCCTTGCCAAGTTAATCTTATTTTAATTTGGTTAATAAATTATGATAATAAGTATACGACTTATCAACCTACCCAATGATTTGGGGGAACTTATAGTCTAAGCATCTGCTCACGTTTTGCACTTACTTGCTCCTCAGCGGATCTAATGGAAATTGGGTAGCTAATGAACCTTCTAGGATGGTATGGTTGGCAAGTTATTTGTGGTAACAACTCATTGGCCGATTGTCCAAAACTCAGCTACACGACCATTCTCTTCTTGCTGCCTTTAGGTAAATCCTAAATCAGGGAAGCCACCTACTTAGAAAAAAAAATAAAGAAGAAGAAGAAGAAAAAAAAGAGAAATACCCAAAAAAAAGAAAAAAAATAATAAGTAAGCCACACTTCACCTCATGAGTATGGATGGCAAGTGGTTGGTGGTAATAGCTCATTGGTCGCTTGTCCAGAACCCAGCTCACAAAATGCACAAAAATTCCAAAACACTTAAGGAAGTAGGGAAGTAGAATGATCTGCGGAGATAAACACTAGATGCGCCCTTGTGTTGATCCCACAAAAATAAAAGTAGAGAGAAAGCTACTGGTCGGACAGATACACCTTTAGGCAACATCTTCTTTTGTCAAGGTCACCTAGGGGCGTAGAAACCCAAAGTCCGTTTTAATTGTTGTTGAGTGAGTTTATCACTTTCACAATAAGATGCTTAGCACTTAGAGTTCTTTTCGAGTCTTGGCCAGGTTGGGTAGCTGTAAAAAGTTATCCCAAAACTCTCAACTCCAAAATTCCAAAAAAAAATAGAAAAAAAAGTATCTTCCCTTTTCGAAATAAGGCGAGGACTTAGGCAGCCTGCATTTTGGCAGGCACCCGGGCACTATTGAGTTTTCATAATTTAGGACCTTAGTTGAAATTTTCTTTTGTTAATAAACAACTAATGCCTTAAGCGATCGAGTCCTAATTCTGTTTTTATACATAGCTTTTAGTTTGATTTTGCTAGGGACTAGCAAAAGATAGGCATGGGGGTATGATGTAGACACATCCATTTAGGTTAAAATGATTATTTATGCATGTCCTAAGCTTAGATATGCATTCCATATTATAAATATTGTATAGCATGTATCATTCTGCATTTAGAGTAGTCTATATAAATTATAAGTTAATTCATGTCTTTTTGTGGTTAGGAGAGAAGGATATTTATTTTGGGACCTCGAATTGATGATCCGACCATACGGATCTGATCAAGACGACGATTGGAGTCCAACACCTCTGAAATCGTCTTGATCGAAATCCTGCAGCACCTTATGCAGTTCGAGGAAGATCAACGGCCAAGGGACTAGGTGATGCAATTTGGAGCTTCAAAGAACAAATCTGACAACACGGATGGATCTAAATCAACGATTGTAGCCCAACGGCACAAAAATCGACCCAATCCGACACCCGTGGTGCTACCTACAAAGGAAAGAAGATAAACGACCTAGATCACTCCAAGTGGTGCTATCCAAGCCACCCAAGGGCGCGCACCAGCAGTAGCAGCCATGCATGCGCTAGCACGTGCAACGTGGAGTATGGGCGCACACAGCAGTGCGAGAGCGTAAGCTATCTTCAGTGACGTTTGCGGTGGGTCTTCAGCGACGTTTATGTGTTACGAACGCATTCCAAGAAAATTTTTTAAGACGTCTGGGAGGTGGCCCAGACGTCTGACCAGACGTCTGGAACCCCTTCCAGACGTCTGGGATTTATTCTCTGTGGCGTGCGGGGCTGCGTCTGCACGCAGGCACGCGCAGACCTGCAACCGTCGCACCTCACCTCTTTTTCCCTCTCTCCTCCTACAGGCGCAGGCTGAGCTCCCTCTCTCTCTCTCTCCCCGCGCGGCCTTAAAAGGCCCTCGCCCTCTCCCTCACTCTCATCTCCTCTTCCTTCTTCTTCTTCTTCTTCTAGCCGGTGCGAGAGCGCGAGCGCGAGCGAGCGGCGACAGCGGCAGCCGCGGCGAGTTGCGGGAGGAGGTGTTGCGCGAGGGAGGAGAAGCTCGACCGTGAGGGCTCGAGCTTGCCGGGGCAGCTAGAGCCGGCCGGAGGGGGAGCAGCGGGCGTGGAGTGACGCGGGAGGGCTGCTGCAGCTCGAGCAGCAGGCGGACGAGGCGCAGCGCGGCCGTGCATCGCGGGCGGAGAGCGAGTCGAGCTCTGATTCTGGAAATTTTTCCAGAATCAGACGTCCGGGCTCCCAACTAGACGACGGTGAAGATGTTTGGAGGACTGTCCAGACGTCTGGCAAGTGAGTTATTTTCATCCTTCTTCCTTTTCTACGACCGTTCGTACTGAGAACGAGGAGTGGGTACGTGCAGGTTCTGAGATTCGCCATCCAACGCAAATCAGACGTCTGGCCGCAGTGCCAGACGACGGGAAGGACTTCCAGACGTCCGGGGTGACCATCGGACGTCTGGGAACTAGGCCAGACGCCCCCGTAGGCTTCTGGACGTCTGAGAGACTACGCAGAACAAAGGTACCATCTGACCCACATTTTAAGACGTCTGGAAGAGGTTGCAGACGTCTGATTTTAGACTGTTTCGTCGTTTTTGACCTGTTTAGGGCCCGTTCGGAGTCCGTTTTCCGTGTTTCGAGTTGCGTTCTTTTTGGAATAAAATTCTCTACCCGTCTACAGTAATTATATACTGTTCTGAGAAACTCCTTGTGTTTGATCCTTGTGATAGGACCCCGTTCCATTGTAGTCCCGGGGGTTGCGGAGGCGCGTGGGATTTTCAACCACGCCCCCAGTACTCCCGTTGTAGCTGGTAGAGTGGCTTTAAAAATTATTAACATAATTTGTTACAATTATGGAATAATTAATAGAACCTAGGGCATTGCCTGAATCCTAGGAATGAGAAACCAGATTGAATGATAGATCCTAAGGTATTGCATGAATCCTAGGGCTGGAAAACTAGATTGAATGATAGATCCTAGGGTACGGCATGAATCCTAGGACTAGAAAACTAGTGATATGAATATAGATATTTCAGTATTAGAAAATGTGGAAAGGAAATAATAGCTGCCTGTAAATTGATTTAACAGCTGCCTGTTATGAATAAATGAACATGATTGAGAATATGGGTTGTATGAACGTGAAACTGAAAGGGTGAAACCTGAATGTGCTGAGTTAAAAGCGCTGGAACCCTACGGGGAATTAGGAGTAGAACTCCTGGAAAGAGAATGGAATGGAACTGAGAAAGAAAGACGTGGAAGTGTGTTGTCTCTTGGGTACGTAGTACCAGGGGAAGCACCTGTTACCTGCTTAGTACAGAGAGGAGCCAGCTGCCCCAGGGACTCGGGGTTAGGTCTGGCCACTTTGTACCGACTTTTTTGCCCTCGTGTACACAGTACCGAGGAGAGCTACTAGTGTAGAGCGAGTACTAGCTACCCCACGGGCCCCGGGGTTCTGCTAGCTCACCTACACCAACTTGTTAGGTCCACTGGGCAAACCAGGGTAGTCAGGCGAGGGTGCGTGGACTGTAGAGGGGCAAGGCCCCTGTTTGGTTACTGTGGAGGGGTTGGACCCCTGTTACTGAGAGGGCTCTGCCCTATACTGGTTCCGTGCTGTGCTTTGGGGCGCAACCGTTAACGGAAACGACTGACCGCGTGCCAGTGCGGGGTAGCTACCCGTGAGTTTACCGCGCGTGCCGTAGTCACCGTTACGTCTGTCAATGACCTTGGGGTGGTTGACTGAGGTACGATCACCACGGGGGACTTTCCCGGCCAGGAGAGCACCACGTGTTACTTCTACTTTTTTGAAAAGACTGCAATCAAGATCGTTGCCACGAGGAACATCCGAGATCAAGTGAAGGATCTGAGAAATAAATAAATTGTGAAACAATAGAAAGACGTAAATAAAGGAAGAAAGAAAATAAAACAGCTAGTGTACACTTTACTGCTTCTTTAATTTTAGCTGCCACTCTACTCAGCGTTTCCCTGACATGTTACACTCGTTACTTTTCAGGACCAGGTGTTGAGCCGCTAGGGTCAGCGGCTGCAGAGGACGCTGGGCCGAGTAGGGTCCATTAGAGTTACCACTGTTCTTTTGTGCCCTTTTTGTTCCACTGTAGTGAGTAGTTCTTGTTACTCTCTATACTTTTCTTTACTTGTAGTTCATGTTCTGTTATAAATGTTGTTCTACTGTTGTGGTGGTACATGCTGTAGTAGTTCTTTTTCTTACTGCTGTATTTTGTTACTGTTAGTTATATTCATGTTGAATGTGGTTTATTTTACTGCTCTTTTGGTTACTTCCTCGTTGGACGACTAGGTCTTGGGATTAGTCGAGTCGGTCCGGTTCTCGTGTCTCGTAGGGACTCGGGAATCGGGTCGTTACATTATGGATGTCACTAATTGCCTCATGTGCAAAAAGCTTCTAGTCCTCACCACCATCTTTCATGCGACGTTAGAGCGAGTCATCCTATAAGTGACCGTCGAGGGGGATTCTTCTCACCTTTATCTTTTATTGCTTTTTAGTTTAGTTGTAGTTTCTTGATTATATGTAGCAAACACTTGCTTTGAAAGTATATGTGATTGTTTCTCTCTCTCTCTTCCTCTTATTTTGCAAGTAGATTAGTTAGATAAAGTTTTGTCGATCTGATCTCTTGCTTTATAAAAATAAAAAGAAATCATAAAAGATAAAAACAACAAAAACAAATAAAATCGAAACACGGATTTCACAAACCAAACGTTCGCTTCTTTGTGTTCGACGCGAGACTCACCTTGAGTTTCGGTATAAATTTATCTGATAGCGATTTTTGCAAGTACGACGACAGGTTCTCCAATACCCTTATTTTTACGACTACGACTACGACCATAGGCACGTGCAGCAGTGCGAAGCACGCACTAGTGAGCGCACGGCATGGCCTCAACGCACAGGAGCGTGTAGCGCAGCAGCTTGTGCAGCATGAGACACGAGCGCGCGGAGCACGCACCAGCAACATAGCAACACAGGTGTGTAAGTTGCCTTAAGCGACGTCTGTGGTGAGTCTTCAGCGACTTTTATGGACATCACTAATTGCACCATGTGCGAAAAGCCTCTACTCCTCCACTATAAAAGGATCCCTACCCCTCCCATCCTTCTTCATCTCTTCCTTTCTCTCCCTCACCACCTCCAAAGCTCTAGAGAGAGCTTGTCCTAAGCTCAGGATGCTCCTCTAGAGTAGGAAAGAAAGTTTTTTGCTCGCCTCTCATCCCCCTTCGTGGAGCATCCCGTGGTCATCCTCTCACCACCTTTTGGAAGAAGATCCTTGTCGCAACGCCATCCTGTCCCGCCCTCCGTCCTCCGACGCCGTTCTCCTTCATCCAGCCTCTCACAAACTTCGTCCAGGCACCGTCAAGGTGAGTCATCCTCCAAGCGACCATCGATGGGTATTCTTCTCACCACTCTCTATCTTTTCACTTTGTAGTGTAGTTTTTCACTTTCTTATCTGTAGCAAACTCTATATTGAAAATATATGTGATTCTCTCTCTCTCTCTTTTTCTCTTATTTTGCAAGTAAATTAGTTAGATATTATCGACCTAATCTCTTGCCTTATAAAATACCAAAAAAATCTCAAAAGATAAAAACAACCAACAAGGAATAAAATTGAAAGCGCGGATTTCAAAACAAAACGTTCGCCTCCCTATATTCGACCCGGGACTCCCTTGAAGTTTCGGTATAAATTTTATCTGATTGCAACTTTTGTGACTACAACGATGAGTTCTCTTGAAAAAAACACGCTCACCACTTACCCACACGACACAAAAGTACTCGAAACAAAAAGTAAAAATTAAGGACATATGTATGAGTTAAAGACAATGTCCTATACATCCCAAAAAGCTAGATGCCATCTCAAACTCATCCCGAAAGTATGGCAGGAAGAGCCAGCCACCTAATCCAAGATGTTTGCACAAACTATATATTTTACACATATGAATAAAAAAAATGCGAAGACCAATGGAATGATGGATCATTCAGATGCAGGATGGCGGATTCATGGTTCCATGGGAAGTTCCAAAGACATTGGGACATGCGGCAGTGGCAACCACATTCTCCAGCTCTCCACCATAAGTCAAGTCAATGTTGCTGAGTTCTATCTGTCGGCATGGTACAACTTTGCTACATTTAAGAGTCATAGCCACCTCAGAAGTTGATGTTCCCCTTATTTTGTTGAACTTCACATTGTTGATCTTGATCTTAACTTCAGACGTAGGCTACCCCAACAATAACGAAGATCGAAAAAAGCATGTTAGTTATGGATAAGATGTTGATCTCCTTGCAATTTCCAACTATACACACATGTAGGCTTATATATATAATAGGATAATGATTTTTATTCTTCAAATTGTATCCTCTCATCTAGGATCATTGGATCAATAGCATCTGGTGTAATTATAGAGTTTATTACACTTTCTTAGGAGTGAATTTTTATTTTTTATAAGAGAGTGGAGGAAGTATATTTGTAAGCATAAGCAACATCATGTTTACACATATTCTATAAATCATTAATTATAACTACATTGTATCATCTAATTTGTACTTCGAAAAATTTGTGCATACACTAGACATTAATACTACATGGATCATGAAGATCTACATATAGGATAAAACTTGATTATCGAATCATTCTCAAAAACACTTGAATAATGATGAATTATGACCTTATCTTTCCACAATCATACAAAATGGTTAAGATCAACTCAAATCTAATCATGTGCATAAATTGCATGCTTACAAACATCATGTGGACCAAGGAATTAAGGTTAGTGGGGTCAGAAGGCAATGAGAACTTAATAGTTAGCTACGGAAAGCGAATAGGAGGAAAAAGAACTAAACTTAGAGGTTTTTAAGTGTAATTGTTAGAGACGCCTAAAAGTTACCTGGTTGGCGCAACCTCCACCAGGATACTTGATCAATGATGATGGGATTGGAGGCATCATTCATGATTAGATCATCAAAGATGAAGTTAGATGCGGAGAGGACATAGGAATCCTTCCATGTCTTGACCCTCACGCCATTCATTGTGTGGGTGCAGGTGCAATTTGTTACACTGACGTTGGTGACGTTGATTTCTTCCTTGGACTTGCCTAGGCTGCCAACGTTGATCTCGTCGCCAGGGTCGCAGAAGACCTTCAAGATGAAGATCTCGTCGTTGCCGAGACTGGTGGAGATGCAGTTGTCGCCGGTGGTGATATTGGAGTTGGTTATGGTGATGTTGGTGGACTTTGTAATGTGGATGTTGTCGGTGTTTAGGCTATCACCTGGCGCACTTATCTTTATATTCTGAATTTGGATATTGTGCGACCTGAATACCAAGATGTGGAACATCTTGCTATCCATCGAGGATATCTTTTGAACGAGTGAGTCATTCACGAATGCTAGCTTGACCTACTGCATTGATAATTTATAAAATTTTATGGGCCAAAGGGCAAAAAAAAAAAAAAGCAAACATTAGTACTATTATTTTCCAATTACAGCTTGGCATTTTGGGTTATGCTCAAGTTTCAAATATTTAGATTGTCAAAATCTACAAATCATGAAAGCTTCCTTAGAATTGTTGAAAACCAAAATAAAATCATTCGTGCGTTCTTTTGGGGTCGATTGCAATTAAATAAGCACTTATGATATGTTTTTAAGAGAAAAATCAAGACAGGTCTTTAGGAGTGTAAGGATCACTATTGATAACTCATATTTAAACATTTTAAGTGATAATCTTTGATCCCTTCTTCCATGCAAACCAACAAGTCCTAGAGATCTAGTTCTTCTCAATTAGACTTGAGTCTATACAAAAATCGCTATGCAAATAGGTGATGATAAAGAGGTACACAAAGGACGTCTCTATTGTATGCGTGTATATATATATATGTTTGTGTGTCTTTTAAGAGGTATGGTCATCGATGGAGGCTCCTGACTTTGACAGAAGACACCTAGGTTCGAGTCTCCATCCTTACATTTTCAAGACAATTGGTGTGTGAGGAATGACCAATTTCTCCCCAGTGTTCCCAAATGAGACTCTAGGTCATCAAAAGAAAAAAGTTAAGCTGAATTAAATAGGGAAGCTGCATTTGTTGTTTGTGCAACAGTCGTTTTTGAACCAGGTCAAGTCACCCTGGCCTTGGAACTTGCCGTTGCCGATGACAGTTAGGTTGCTAAGGTACTTGAACACCACCCAATACAACATGGGGAAAGAATGGAGGTGGGATGGGGCCTGCACTAACCCGCGGAGTTGTAGCATAATTGGCCCCTTGCATGGCCCCATAAAGCTCATAGGACTAGTTTAGTAAGAGCCTTCCAGGATGAGAACCTTAGCATTCCCTTAGTCCCATGCACATGCCTCTTGCCATGCCCTTGCGAAGGGCTGTATATTTATACATGTTAACAACATGAAACTCGTGTACGTTTCAAATCCTGCATATTTGGTTGATTTCTTTAATTACGAGAAGATTATATAATAACCTTGGAAGGGAGAAAGCAATTGGCTAACAACAAATAATATCAATAGTTGTATTTTTCTTTCCGATCTAAATGCATGCAAATGTCAATTACAATTCACATTCCTGCAGGAAATTCGCTGCCAATCCCTGATGATTGTTTTCTCTCAAAAGCATATATAGTCAATAGACGATGACCTACATAACTAGCAATTGCATGTTGGATCAATAATTTTCGATTCATAAAATTCCGATTGAACCAGTACTATTAATTACAAATTGCCTACAAATTTTGGAATTTTAATAAAGTTGTTAACATTCAAAAATCGTTTCAATGAATTTTGCTCTACAAAGCAACACAATGCGATTACACTGATCAAAACAAATATTTACGTGAGAAAAATTAATTATATAGATATATACAAACGTATTTTTCAGAGGTCGCATACACATTTCCTTTTATATATATATATATATATGGAAGAAGGAAACGGGGAGGTGACTACACGTAAGTTAGTATATGTGCGTCAGTATCTTTAATTATGAGTAATATTTTGAATTATAATTTAAAGACTGAGATTATTTTATTTGAATAAGATATATATTAAATTTAAAATTAATCTAATATTTCTAACATTTACATTCATTAATATCAAATTTTATAATATTTAAATCGTAAAAAATAAATTTCTTTCCACGTAAGTATTAGAAGTATCAAATTTACTTCAAATTTAATATATAATATATTCATACAAAATAATTTTGATTTTTAAATTTTTAATTTAAAACATTATTTATAGTAGCAAAAATTACCGCACATGCGGAGGAAATAGGGAAGGAGGTATATGAAGAGGGTGGGGGATTGGCAGATCAACGTCATGCTTACGGTGGGAATGTTGGGAAACGGGAGGGGTTGACCGGTTGAGGGGTAAAATGGGAAAAGATGGGAGAAAAGATAGGTTTGTGCGTCTGAAAAGGAGTCCAACCCTCGAAGAGGTTGGAAATTAAGATGCCCATCCCAAAACACCTCTTGAAATGGTCAAATTAAGGGTTCATGGAATTTATGGACAATTTTCCCTCACCTTAACTGCTGATGTTGATTAGGGAAAAAAAACGCTGAAATTTAAAGTGTAGGATTTGATACTCGACCTCTTGCATAATGGGTGCCAACCGTTGGACAAAAATGAAGTTGTATCATTTATGCAGGAATGCTTCCAAAGCCAAACTATACCTATCCTTATTAGTAGGACTTTCCTCACTCTTGTTCCAAAGAGTCAAATACCCATAATCCCATGAAGCCCAAGGATTACCAACCCCTTAGCCTTACAAACACCTTATACAAATTGGTGGCTAAGTTGGCAGCGAGAAGATTAAAACCTATATTTTAAAGAGTGATTTCTCGCAACCATACGGGGCTTCTATCTAAGAGGCAAATTACGGACAATATATGTTGGCAAAAGAGGTTGTACATTTCATGAAGAAATCTAGAAGGAAACAGAGATCTATGATGATAAAATTAGATATGAAAAAAGTTTTTGATAGAATTGAATGAGATTTTGTTAATTTTCGTTTGTGCCAACTACATGTTCCTTTTCAATTAGTTAACTTGATAATGTTGTGTATAAAGTCAGCTACTTTCCAAGCCTTGGTGAATGGATGCCCTTCCAATATTATTGTCTCATCTCATGGAATTAGGTAAGGTTGCCCTTTATCTCCTTGTATCTTTATTATGTGCTCTGAATATTTATCAAGATCATTGCACTTGACTTTGAGGAACAATATGATTTTGGGCTATACATTGCATGGCCATGTAGATCCTATCATGCATTTGATGTTTGCAGATGATACAATACTCTTTGCTCAAGCCACTTCCATAGAAGCAATTCAAATGCAATCAGTCCTGACATATTATGAGAATTGCCCTAGGCAAAAAATAAATTATGACAAGTCAAGAGTCTTTTTCAATGCTGCGGTAAATAGAGACATTCAAAATGATATTATGCAAATCCTTAAGGTGGGACAGATGGATCCTAATGAGATTTATCTTGGTTGTCCCATTTTAGATTCAGCAAATCAGACCATATTAAAGGATTTGATCATTACGAAATATTCCAAAAAACTTGCAGGTTGGAAGAAGGCAAAAGCTCTATCGCAGGCAGGTAGGGGTATTTTACTTCAAACCACTCTAGCTTGGATACCCAACTACCTTATGCCTACAACCTTATTCTCCAATAAATTATGTTCACATATAGATAAGATTATGAGAGATTTCTGGTGGGGGTTTATGATGATAAGAAACATCTTTATATGAGAGCATGGAGGTCAATTTGTATTCCAAAAAATCTGGGAGGGCTGGGATTCAGAACAACCAAGTTTGCCAATCTTGCATTTCTCATGAAAATGGGCTGGAATTTATGCTCGGATAAGAAGGCACTGCTGGCGGATCAACTAAAGTCTAAATATTTTCCAGAGCGATCCATTTGGGAATTCTTGCCTAAGAAGTCAGATTCAGAGTTCATGAAGGCAATGGGGGAAATAAAGCATTTGCTCTTCAAACATTCGCTGTGGCGGGTAGGAAATGGAGATAAGATAAATATATGGTCTGATAGATGGGTTAGTAATTGGAATGAGGCTGTGATTCCTGCTGATTGTTCAACAGTCAACTTATCCTTAGTTGCTGAATTGAAGGAAGAATCTTCCACAGGATGGAATGAGGAATTATTGCATAGATCTTTCTCACCTGACCTTGCCCAAGCAATGATCTCTACGCCTATTCATAGGGGTATGGATATACTAATTTGGAAGCCGCACCCAATGGGTAAATTCACTGTGAGCTCGACATATTTAACTCTTATCAACGAATATGGACCGAATTATGTAGTGGCGCAGGAGGATAGAACTATTTGTAAGAAAAATTGGGCTTTGCATGGGCTCGCTCCACGAACTAAGCTCCTTCTTTGGAAAGCAACAGTGTAGGCTTTACCCCTCAAAGGTGAACTAGCCAGGAGGATGCAACTGTCTGATCCAATTTGTCCATTTTGTTATGTCGAGACTGAAGATTGGAGCATTTAATATCAGGTTGCACATTTATGAGAGCCATTTGGTTTTCTTGGGGACCAAGAATGACAGAAAATAGTGAACCTTGGTGGCATTTTGTTATCAACGTAAATGGGTATTTTGAAGAGATGGGCCTTCCAAAATTTTTAGTTTTTTATTTATTACATTCACTTTGGCTGCATAGATGCAATGTATTGTTCAATGGGGACCTCCCTGATGCTTTGTCGGTCATCCAAAGTGCTTACAACATGGCAAAGTTCTATAGTTATGAACTAAATATGGAGATGGGGAATAACCGTTGTTTTAAATGCCACCGGCATGTCATCGGAATGGCATTTTTTGGGAAGGGGTCATGCCGACATCAAATGGCTGTTGACAAGCAGGGATGCCTCCGACGTGTTGACCATATCGACGGCAAGCCGACGATATGAGAGGCATGCCAACTGGCATGAGGTCTGATACCTGTGCTTGGTACGCATGTGTGCACTGCTGGCTGTGCTCGAGTAAGGACACACACACACACACACACTTACTTTCATTGTTAAGTAATCAGCATTTGATTCCTTGAAATTGATATCATTTTGACTATTATCATTTTTGTTGGCATGCATCGACATGCCATCAGCATTTTCACGACGTGGCCTTTGCATGTCCATAAAGAAATAGGCATTTTCACGGCGTGCACTCGGTATGCTGATAAAATGCACACTTATATTTCATCGGCACGACGTCAAAATCAATATTTCGAACATTGGGAATAACTCAATTGTTGATACTTGTGAATCAAATTTGCAGGGAATGGCAAATATGCATGATTCCAATTTATAACTTCCCTCATGTACAAGTTTCTTGGTTGACATTGCAGTCTCCTCGTCTTCAACTACGACGGCTATTATTATTGATGAGGCTGATGGAATGGTAAGTGCTAAGGCCATTAGATATGATGTGCCTAATAGTGGTGAGGCAAAAGCGCGGGCTATATTTCAAGGAATGCAGTTTGCACACCAATCTGGTTTCTCAGAAGCCATTGTTTTTTTTATCTGATGTAATTAATCCAGTTAATCAGGTTCTTGGATTGCAGCAACCTCCATGGAGAATCAGGTCAATCATTCAATGTTGTTCCTTGACGTTGGAAGAAAATGTTGATCTTTCTCTGATCAAAGTTAGGGACGTTCAAACAACCTGTTAATCTTGGGTACCCGACTCGATCCATCATATTTGATCCTATTGGGTCAGATACCCATTTATTAAATATGGGTTAGATACCTATTTAATATGACCCATTACTCACCGGGTCTCCATTGGGGTACTTACCAAGGCAGCCACGGGTACCCATCAGCTGTCGTGACTGAGTTCCTGACCCAATTTGTGACCTTCCATGACTTGCATTGCCAAATGGAGTGTGACCCGTCATGACCCGTGGAGGAGTGATTGCCCAAAGCAGCTCCACGGTTCCACCCCAATCCCCATCACTCCATCAGGATTCAGGGCCATCACTCAATCCCTTCCCCTCTCTAGCCCTCCTCCATGGCTGAGCGAGTGAGCACACTGAGCGGCATCGCTCGATCCCTTCCCCTCCGACCCTCCTCCACGGTTGAGTGCCAGTGGCATCGCTTGATCCGACGATCCCTTCCCCTTCAGCCCTCCTCCACGGCTAAGCATCAGCGGCATCGATTGATCCCTTCCCCTCCAACCCTCCTCCATGGCTGAGCACTAGCGACATCGCTTGATCCGACGATCCCTTCCCCTCCAGCCCTCCTCCACGGCTGAGTGGCATCGACATTGCTCGATCTGACAATCCCTTCCCCTCCAACCCTCCCCCACGGCTGAGCGCTAGCGGCATCGATCGATCCCTTCCCCTCCAGACCTCCTCCACAGCTGAGCAACTCCATTGCTTCCTCACAGGCCACAGCGGAAGCACATCGACGACGAGGTGTGCGCAGTGACGGCACGAGTTGTGCGACGTCTCTATTGGTAACGGCAATGACTTCGGCGTTATGCAGTGTCTAGGACAACGGTCGTGGGGTCTAGCATGCCCTATTGACAGCGATAGGCCTCTGGTATCTCTTTAATGTCCTCATCTTGTTGGATTCAATTTTGTGACTTCTGTCAGTTTGCGTGCCCGGCGTAGATCCTAACGAGGGTAGCAAAAAATCTAGCATGATCCATCATTTTGCTGAAATGCTGCCCCTCACTCACAAAGGAGATACCTAATCCACTTAAAATAAATATTATAGCACATGGACAATCTATTAACAAATCACAATATTGTTGATTTTTATATAAATTAATCTCATACATATGTTGTTAGTTCTTGTATTTAGTTTGATGGATACATTAAAAATCTCATCTTTTGAATTGGGTTGTCATCAAATTTTAATTTTGTTAATTTTTTGTGGAGATCATCTTTTGATAAGATTTTAGATTGTGGAGATCAAATGTTGCATGTTTGGATCGTGGGTAGATAATTTATGTTTGCGTAATCAATTTAATGATTTTTATTTTTTAAATCTTCATTTGAGGCATATGGTCTTTGGCTTTGGTATTAGATGTCAAGCATGGATGACACCAATTATTCCAACAGAGAAAATATGTCTGTATGTTTGGATTCTGGTCATGGTGTTGTACCATCGACTGAGGAGGTTCCCTCTGAAAAGCCTCCTTGCCCTCCCAAGTCTTGTAAAAGGGCTAGTGGAAGTTCATCGTCACGGAATTCTTGGGTATGGGCACATTATATTGTTAATGATGATTGTGAAGATTTAAATAAAAGACAAGGAACCTGCAAATATTGTGGTGATGTTCTCAAATGTCCACCAACTTATGGAACTAATAGTTTAACAAATCACTTATTAAGATGTGAGAATTTTGATGGAAGAAAGCAAAGGACAATGGAGATGCAGTTACCTATCTCTCATAAATTTGATCAAAAGCTCTTGTGAAGATGGTAATTGTTGACGAGATGTCATTTAAAAGCATTGAGCATGAAGGATTTCATCACTTTTGTGGTGTTGTTGTGCCAAAGTTTAAAGTACCTTCTCGCTCTACAATTACCCAAGATTGCTTTCATCTATTTATGGAAGAAAAGAAACAGCTTATGAAGTTCTTTGGAAAATTAGCTTCTAGAGTCTGTCTTACTACTGATACATGGACTTATTGTCAGAATTTGACCTATATGTGCCTCACCACACATTTTATCGATTTCGATTGGAACTTGCACAAGAAAATTATCAACTTTCATCGGATATTTGCATATTCTGGTGAAGCTATAGGGAAAGAAGTTAAGAATTGTTTACTTGAATGGGGGATAGAAAGGGTTCTAACAGAGACAGTGGATAACGGGAGTTCTAATGATATGGGAATTGAATATCTAAAGAGGAGGTTTAATAGATGGAAATGAACTATCCTTAATGGTGAGCATTTGCATATGAGATGTGTCATGCATATATTGAATCTTATTGTGAAAGAAGGCTTAACATATGTTGACTTAATTTTTAGAATTCACTCCGCTAGGAAGTATGTTAGGTCTTCCGATAGCCGATCACAAAAATTTAAATCTTGCATTGAAAAAGAGAAGATATCTTGTAAGAGTTTGGTTTCCTTGGATGTAGAAACTAGATGAAACTCGACCTACTTAATGCTTGATTCTGCTGTTAAGTTTGAAAAGGCGTTTGATTTGTTGGAGACCATGGATTTAAAATATGTTGATGATCTCACATCTTCTAAAAATAGAGGCTTTCCTGGAAGCTACCATTGGGAGCATGCTTGCACTCTATTGCCTTTTTTAAAAGTATTCTTCGATGCTACCTTAAAGCTTTTTGGATTACAGTATGTTACGGGTAATGAATACATACAAGTCATGTTGGAATTGGGTTGGTTCTTTCAAGAAGGTAAAAAAGTTGTGATCCACACATTCAATTCATGGCTTCTAAAATGAAGGTGAAATATGATAAGTACTTGTCAAATATTGAGAACATAAATGTCTTATTATTTGTTATTGTTTTTGATCCCCAATATAAATTGGGATATGTAAATTGGTTGATCGATCAATCATATGACAATGACAAAGGAAAAGTTTTGAAGGAGAAGGTGCAACAAGTTTTGTCATCTATGTTCGAATTATATGCTTTAAGCTTCTCCAATTCAAATGTCCAAGCATCTAGTGAGGCACACAAAGTAAATAAATTGGACATTGATGATGTAAAAAATATTGAAGATCTTATGACTATGTTGTATGATCAACAACATACAAGTCAAGGTGGAGTTGATAGCAAAATTGAGCTTGACAAATATTTAGATGAAAAATGTAAAGACCGCAATAATAAGTCCTTTGAAATATTAGTTTGGTGGAGATTGAATGGCTCTAGATTTCGTATCTTGTCATCAATGGCTCATGACTTGTTAGCAATTCCAACATCAACTATTGCATTTGAAACCACTTTTAGTACTAGTGGATGCGTACTTGACTCATTTTGAAGCTCTTTAACTCTTAAGATGGTTGAGACACTTATTTGCAGGCAAGATTGGTTGTGGAAATCAAATGTTCATCTTACAATTGAGGAAAACTTAAACTTGGAAGAACTTGAATTACTGGAATTAGGTAATTTCTTTTATTTTTCTCTAATAATTTGTTACGTTTTGTATACATTTTTATATAGATTGTATTCTTGCGTAATTAACGAATGTAAGTGAAGAAAATGCCCATTTAGACCTCGATGATTAATCATAAGAACTTATAGAGGTAAGTCCATCCTTACTGCTTGCTTTCAATTAACTCACTTCTGAGGCAAGATTGGTTAATACTTGCTTTCATTTTTATAAGTGGATGTATGTATGATGTATGTTAGATCTGAGGTTGGTTATTATTATGTATGCAGGTTGACAGGTTTTGAATTGGAGCCATGAGTACACAACACTTGATTTACAGTTTTGTAGCTAAAGGTACTATTGTACACTTTATTGTTATAGGAACATTGTTGTATTCATTCTGATCTTGCAATAGCTTTCCTGCTTGGTGACATTGATCTTGGTTGTGCAGCATTTCTTGTCGTAGCAACTAAAGCTAGTGGCAGGAACTTGCCCTTTGTGTTCCTTGAACAAGTAAAGTAATGTTTTTTTTTTTAGGAGCAATGCCAAATAAAGAATTTCATCAATCTAGAAAAAAAAAAGTAGCGAGGTCATGATTAACTCAAATTAATTAAACCTACTCACTTGCACAGACTTAATTGTCTTGCTACTTGACCTATGAACTTCAATAATGTATACATTTTTCAATGACTTTTTCTTTTGCCATATATATACAGACCTAAATGAAGTTTCCATATTTTATTTTTTTTAGTATTTTAAAATTTCTAAAATTATTTTTATTTAATAATATTTTTCATGTTAATTTTATATTGTATATAAAGTTATTTTTTAAATAAATATTTTTTATATATTTATAAAAGTATTTTATCATTTTAATGAATATTTTTATATTTTATATTTTTTATAATTTTCTTTAAATTATATTTCATGTCTTTACATTTTTTATATTTTAGCTAAATTACACATTTGAAAATCATATCTATTAAATATCCATTTGAATGGGTCGGATTAGGTCATGACCTACTTGAGATTGGGTTGGATCAAGTTAAGTAGAAATAGGATGGATGACTGACTCACGAACACCCCTAATTAAAGTTAATACGGTCATGTCAAGCCAGCAGATCAACTGGCCAAATTCTATAATCGTTGTAATGTGCAGGGGACATGGATGTTCCACTGATATGCCTTGCAATCTCTAGTGTTGTCAATGTAAAGTTCCTTCTTTGCAAAAATAAATTAAAAAAAAAACCTATATATGATCCTACACCGTATATAATTAATGCTTTGGGGGTACTGTCCACAAGTACCATATATATATATATTTTAGCATTTTCGAGAATAGTCATTCCTCACCTTGCTGTTGTCGGTTTTCCCATCCGCAAGGGCTCCATAATCTAGTACATTGAATGCCTTATCTTGGGCAGTTGCCTTGCTGCAATAGAGATTACCAATAGCTTCAAGGAGAGGATAAATTCTTCTAAAATCAGTACGAATCCCTAACCTCTGCCTCTGCCCCTTTCAAGCGAATCCCTTCGTCAGGTGGGGCCTCAGGCTCAGCAAATCTTGTGTTGTCCGGGCCCCCACCCTCCCTCCCCCACTTCCCCCCACACCCCACAGTTGGTTGTACTATTGTTGCGTCTTCAGCATGGGGTTGCTCAAGCAGGCTCCTCCATATAGGCATTTAGTTTGCTACATGATGTTCTTGTTGGTGGCCCCTCGTCCCCTCTTTTATCAGTGGTTCTTGGTTGGTGTTGCTGGGTACAACCATTGCTTCTGCATAAATGGTGGCACCTCGGCTTCTGGTATCGGCTACTGCTTGTGCAACATCAGTGGCATCCTTAACTTCTGGAAGAGGTTACTGCTTGTGCATCATCGACGATGTCCTTGGCTCCTGCCAGTCATTCTTGACGCTCATGCCTTCGATGAAGCTGCTGTGGATGATCCCTAGGTCGAGCTGCTTCCATCATCATCCCCACATCCATTACGACGTCCTCGGTTGATTTTGTAGTGTTTTATGTTTTTTCTTTATTTCCTGGTTTTTTTTTCTTTTAGTGGTGATGGGTCATGCTTTTATCCATGTACAACACGATTAGGCCCTTGACTAGTGTTTATCTACTGGCTTTTCCTGTCTTGCGTAAATCATCGACGTTGTTTGATGGCGTGAATCATTATCCAAGCGTGGAGCATTCATAAGTAGGTATGGTCGTGCACCTGTGTTTAAGTGTTCGCTTGTTTTTGTTTTCACCTTTTTGGGTGAGTGTTACTCCCTATCTTGGGAAGCGTGGCTCCCCTCTCTAGAGAGAGTGGTGTTGTGATGCAATCTGCTTCTTCCCATCAATGAAATTCTTTGCAAAAAAAAAAACTTCAAGGAGAAGGAAGAGGGTAAGGAGGATGAGGTTGCTTGGAAATTCGATGGTGGAGCCATCTTTCATTTTGCATATCAGTGTCTTTCTTCTTTGCTCTAAAAGAGAGTTTTGTGTGTGACGCCTGTTTATATGCGTGATGAGGGGAAAAAAAGCCCTTGAACCCGAAACCCCACGATAGGCTCTAATGGAAGGATCCGACTCGGAAAGACCCAGATACAGGCAGGTTCAAGGATCCAACCCGCCACATCCAAGGGAAATCTTCCATGCAGACGGATCAGGGAGCTCAACCCACCTGCACGTAGACAAGGCCATGTACAGCCGAACCAGAAGGATCCTATCCGTTAGAGGGGATAGCAGAAGTACAGCAACGCTATGCCCTCAATAAATGCTGACAATGGCGACTATAATAAATAACCTGACCAAGCTCACACCTTGTCAAGCAGCGTATCCGCTCAAAAGATCTTATCAAGAGGCTCAATCCCAGCACTATAAATAGCTAAGGAAGGCCTGACGTCGTGAAATAAATTAGGTTAATTTGTCCGTTGTAGCATGCAAATGCGATGTCAATTTTAATGAAGGAATTGAGAAATATGAGTACGAGTATCGATCTCGAGGAGGCAAAATCTGAATCGTTTAATTGGTCGTTGTCATAAAATATTTCGTTTTGTTTACTTGTGAGAAGAATGAGAGAGGAGAGAGGAGGGTTAGAAATCCAATGTAGATGAAAGATCACCAGCTATGCATGAAATGGAAACATGATGAAGCACAAGATAAGCGAAGTGGTAAATCGCTTGGAAAGAGTAAAACAATCACTTCTCGAGATTATGTATCCAATGTACTACAAATATGAGTGAGGAAAAGAAAACTAGAAGAATGCTTGGCAAATAGCAATTCTAAGCTAAGCGGGAACTAATAATCAAAGGCAAAGACAAGAGTCATCGAGGCAGCCACGGCAGTGGATGGGCTTTCGTTGGCAGCTAGGCGGCTCTGGAATTTTGCTTTGAAGCTCTATGGAGGTGGGAGAATTGCTTAGTAGAAGATGATGGAAGATGGGAGGGGTAGGGGTCCTTTTATAGTGGAGGAGAAGAGGGTTTTCGCACATGGGCAATTAGTGACGTCCATAACGTTGTTGAAGACTCGCCGCAGACGTCGCTGAAGGTCTAGCTCATGCATGCCCCTCGCACGCGCGCTTTGCGCACTCGTGTCGCGCGCTACGTGCTGGCATGCGTTGGCACTGTTGGCTCTACTCTACGTGCTCCACGCTACGTGTGCCCATGCTACTGTTGCCCTCACAATTGGAGAAAAGGAGAGGGTTGTGGGTTTCGAACCTGCGACCTTTGTAGGATCTAAAAGGCAAAAGCACACAAGAAGGGGGGATGAATAGTATGGTAGACAAAAATATGCGAATAAAGCAAACCACAAAATATAATACCAGATGTATAGTGGTTCCCCTCATTTGGGTACTTCACTACCTAAGTCTCCCGACTTAGGATTTTTAACTCGATTCCCTCAACCTGGAGGGAATCAATTTATTATAAATAGAGGTAATTAATAGGTTACCTCAACCCAATTACAAGATTGAATAAGAATAAAGATTACAGGTGTAAGTAAGCAACAATAAAGCTTACAACTAAGTTCCTAAGTCTCCAACGAGAATTTGCTTAATAAAATGATTATATACTAATCTAATGAAAGCACACTAAAGCGAAAAAAGGATTTTACGATGAAGAACGAAATCACTTGAAAGAGGTTTGTTGCAAAGAGTATCGCCTTGAAGAAGAATGCAACAAAACAATAATTCTTGTAGCTTGAAATGTGAAATCTAGGAATTAGGAGCAAGGAGAATTTTTGCTTGTGTTGTGTGCAAATGACACACACAAGGTGTTTATATAAGCCACTAAACACCTTCCTTACGATTATTAGCCGTTAGGGGTAAAAAGAGAAGATTAGAGATAGGATTAATTGTAAAATAGTCGTTCAGATTGGGGACAACGTTTAGTTGGTACCGGTACTGACTGCTCACAGATAACCAGTAGTCAGCCCAACAAAGCCTGGGTACCGATAATCATCATGGGTACCGGTACTTAGTACTTACAGTTGAGTACCAACTAAGTCACTAAGTATCGGTACTCATGATGAATACTGGTACTTGTGACTCACAGATTTGGGTCATGAAATAAAATGTGACCTACATGTACCGGTACTCATGATGAGTACTAGTACTTGTAAAGTCCGGGTACTTCTCAAGTTTTCAAACTGTGAGCACCTGGTACTGGTACTCATGATGAGTACCAATACTTGTTGTTCACAGTTTGGGACTAGAACCCAAACCTGTGCTAAGTACCTTGAATGAGCTTTGTTCATCAATCTAAGTGAAGTTTGAACATAAATACATGATCAGTACAACAACGAAACGATACTAATTTTCAAACGAATAACAGAACGGGAGTATGATTCCTAATTAGCTCTATTTTAATTTTAGTTCCTAAGTCATTTATCTTGTTAGGAGACATACACAAACTAGATTACAAGATATATGAACAATATGAAAAAAAAATCAATCTTCATGCCATCATCACTTCTTTCATACCTCCTTAAATCCTGTTATTTCTTGAAAATAACACTTCATAAACTCATTAGATTTAAAACAGTTTTGTTAACACCAAAACATAAAAAAGAAGTGGAACTAGGTTCCAACAACCTCCTCTTACAATAGAGCTCGAGACTGCCACGCCAAGGCCTTCACTTTGTCAAGTGGACGATTTAGCTGCTGAGGTGACGTGGAGTTTCTCTATCCATTGGATCTTCATCCAACGGCCTAGATCTGTTGGTTGACTAGAGAGGGGGAGACAGCGGTGGTTTTTGGGCAGCCTAGATGATGCCACGTGGCATCATCTAGGTTGTCCATCTTCAAATGCTTCTGGAAAGTGCTATGGATATTGGATTAGATCGATTTTTGCGTTGTTGGGCTACAATTGTCGATTTGGATCTATCCGTATGGTTGTATTCTTCATTTGAAGCTCCAAAATGTATCTCTATGTCTCCTGGCCATGATAATATACAAATTACTATGCAATTTATACAAATCATCCTAAATGCAATATGATGAATTATGCATTATTCATAATGCTAAATGCAATGTTAAGCTTGGGAATTAACATAAGTAGGCATTTTATCATGAATAAATGCATATTTATCAAGGCCCTCGAGGTCCCCCCCCCTGAGCTATTCGAGAGGAAATTGAGAGCTTGTAAATCTTGTAATACCACAAATTATAGTGCATAGTTGGGAGCTCCATACTCCCCCTAGACGTACACCCCCTGCGGTGGAACTGGGTAATCAAATCCCTATGCTCATTATGTGGTTGCCTGAATCTCATGAATCTGACCCTCCACCCACATAGGATGTCCAATTGTCCCCATTCATGAGTCGGACACTCCGAATCTCGGGGTGTCGATCAATTGTCGTCATTTGTGGGAAACGATTGTCAGTTGATAACGTTTCCTAGCTCTTGAGGTCCTCCCAATGGCTCCCACGACTAGCAAGTCCTCCCACGCTGACCTCGAGAAGGCGCTGGATTGGGCCGAGTTGAGCATGTCGGTGTCCAAGAGATGACCCCCGCCAACCGAGCCAAACAAGGAGAAGGGAGTTCCCAACCAGCCGTCGGAGGACCATGAATGCGACCTCCTCCCAGAGCTACAAGCGAGGGAGGAGCAATTTCGGGCAACCCCACAGGGCTAAGGAAATCTCAGTCATAGAGAAGCTCCTAGAGATCAAGCAGATCTGGGAGTTTGGCCAACCCCACAGGGGGAGCCCCTCTAGTTAGGCCTCGATGACAAGCAGCTGAAGTGGTGTCGCATGGTGGAGGGCGAGAATGCCCTTCTACGTGAACAACTTGAGAAGCTAAAGCACAAGCTTAGTAACCAGAAAAGGAAAGCCTCTCTTAACCCACTAAAGGCTCCTTGCTCACCTTCCTTGGAGGAGTTCTCGAGGGCTCAACCCTTCACGACCGGCGGTGGGGGATCGATCCCCGAGATTGTTAGCCAGGTCACTAGGGCCATGTGAGGCATATGCCCAAGGCCTACGACTCCACCTACCCCTTCACCGAGGAGGTGATGACAGCCCCCTACTCAAAAGGTTCAAGTAGCTCGTCATGTCCCTCTACAACGGGACATTGGACCCCAACAACTTCGTTGGGAGTTATCACTAAATGATGTTGGTACACGGCTACCTCGATGGAGTACTCTGCAGAGTATTCCCATCCCATCTGTCCGACATGGTCGATGAATGGTTCAACAAACTGCCAGCCAGACAGATCACCCACTTCCAAGAACTGGCAGACAAGTTCTGTTAGTACTTTGTTGGGCAACGGAGGGTTAGAGACAACCATGAAAGGCTGTTAGAAATCTAGCACCAAAAAAGTGAGCCTTTTTTATCATACCTAGATCAGTTTAAGGCCTGGTATTTCAAGTGCAAAAGGCCCCACGACGCTATCACCATCCAATACTTCAAGTCAGGACTCTTGACTCAGTGGTTTTGGTATGACATCGACGACTTTCCTCCTAGGGATATGGCGGAGCTCTTGGACCGAGCCATGAGGTTTGCGGAGCAAGATGACTCCTTCCACTCCCACAACCAGCTAACGGAGGGATTCGACGATGATGTTACCCCAGTCCGGGAGAAGCGGGCCTCGGGCGAATCCACCCCCATCTCCATCCGTGGAAGTAGCTGCTTCAACAAGTGAAAGGGTAGCTTCTCGGAGCAGAGGAACGATCGGCCGAGCAAGGGTTGAAACAATGGACCCCTCCAGCCTAGGCGGGATTATTTTGGAAGAATACGCTCCCCTAGCCATGAACCAGGTTGATGTGTTGGCGGAGGTATGTTCCACAAATAAGGTCCTGCTGCCCTCGCCTAAACCAATGAAGAAGGCTGACACTGGGCCCTATTGTAAATATCACAAGGCTCGGGGCCACGCCACCAAAGACTGCCACTATCTGTGCAACCAAATCGAGTCCCAGATCCGGCATGGGAACCTAGCCCACTTTGTTAGGCGGAACAAAGGCTAGAATAAGGGCAAGGGGCCCATGGAGGGCCTGGAAGATTACCACAAGAAGAGGGTCCAGCACCTCTATGGGATCAACGTGGTACTCGTTGAGGTCCCAGAGCCCAACGATACCGTGGCCCGCCTTCTCAAGCCAGTGGTATCCCCCTTTCTCCCACCAACTGTGTACCACCGTCGGATCCTAGCAGCCACACCCGGGGTGCCCCAACATGTTCACCGACCACCCCTTGTGGGTGTGGAGGTCGAAGTCATTTTTGGCGTCAACACTTTTGTTGGACCGCCCCAACATAAGTCGGCAATCCAACCCATCCAGGCAGCTAATTTTTAGCACTTTCCCTACCCTCTAGTAGGGCGAAAGAGGTCTCATCAGGCAGGCAGCCTCCCGTCTATTCGCCTCCCTCCCAGATCCAATGGAACATATGGACCTACTGCTGGTAACACTCTTACTGGTAGGGCAACAGCAACCCCGGCTCCTCATTGACGAAGGAAGCGCTGTGGACATCCTCTTCCTCAAAACCCTACGTCAGTTGGGTTTTATGGAAGAACATATCTCCCCTTCCGTTCACCTTGTGATTGGGTTCGACAATCATAAAGTGATGCCGAAAGGAGAGATTAGCCTTCCATTATTTGTCTGCGACAGGGACAGGCACCTCAATCTAGCGGCCACGTCCGTAGTGGCCGGGTTGACAGTAGCATTCGATGGCATCCTCAGCCACCCCACCACCTAGGTCTTCTAGTTGATCCCCTCCTCATACTTTCATTTTGTACTTTTCCAGTCCCCACATAGAATTGGAAAGTGCACGGGGGTCAGTCAGCCAGGCGCGAGCTACTTAGAATTTAGTTGGTGCGATCCCTGGAGCCGAAGTCCAGTAGGAAACCATCCCTATTGATCAGCTAGCGACTTTAGGATTACAGCCAAGCTGAGCAGCCATGGCTATACAAATTTATCCTGATGATGGTGCCAAGCTCGTTCGGGTCGGAGTGGACTTTGCACCCTTCGAGGTGCAGGAGTTACTACTCTTGATTTGAGCCAATGCAAACATCTTCACTTGGTTTGCCAATGACCTGCTCGGGGTGGAGCCATCTCTAATTCAACATCACCTGAATATTTAGGCAGGCATTGATGAGGTGTGGCTCATCATAGGTAAAATGCCCAAGTTAAGCTAGAAACTAGGTTAAATAATGCATAATTAACACATGAAATGGGTTAAGTGTGAGAAATAATAGAAATGACCTAAAACATCCAATTTATGCTAAAAATGTGAAATTAGGTAATAAAATGAGATATTCTATTCATTAAGGTAAACTTATGATCCAATTGCAAGTTGAATAAACATTTGAGTTCAAAAGTACAAATCAAAAGTGAAATCAACTTCCTAAATGTTAAATTAAGCTTCAATAAAAATTGGGTAGCATTTGGACATCATTAGGACCTTGCATTCATGATATCACATCTAGGTCCTTATTCCATTTACATTTATTCACATTTAAGCCTTCAAGGACCATTTTGTTAGCCGTCGAGGACCTACTTGCAAGAGCTAGGGGCTGCTCTGATATCTTTCCTTGCCACTTATGGTCTACATGCAAATATTCTACCGTTTCACTCCTTGGGCTTCTCCATAATTTTTCCAAAAGAGCTGCAGCTGCGATGCACCTTTGGATGCACTATTCACGTAAGAACAGGCCCCATCTCGACTGTTGATTGCATGTATCCATCATCCAATGGCCAAACCCAATCTAATTTGCACGTGCCTTTGCGCGTAGCATCACCCCTTACCCCAGATCTCATCCAACGGCTGCTTTTAGGATTGGAGCTTCACGTGCCTCTTTCCTCTCCATCTCACCGTTGAAACCCTACATGCCTAAATTCACCACTGCGATGATCACACTCACTGATTTGACTACTTAAGTAGCTCCATAGCTCCTCACGCATGCCATCAACTCCTACTCTCTTGAGCTGAGCACTTTTGTCATCTCCAGTTTCCTCTCCCCATAAACCTTTATTTCTCTGCCTATGCGATGGAATTCCACCTCCTGCGACCACTCCTCGCCGCTAAGGACCACGTAACACCTGAGGGCGACATTGAGTCCCACTAGTGGACTTTCATACCGCTGGAGATCCTCCCCCATTTGTCGCTACAACCACCAGCTGTAGATCTCCTTCAAAGGTCCCATTCTTCTGTTAGATTAGGTTTTTGATGCTTTCTAGGTTAGTGTAGTATTGTTAGTGTAGTTTAGATTAGTTTAGGAGTAGATTAGATGATGGAATTAACTGGTTTGTTAGATTAGTTAGGAGTAGATAGCTTAGTTCTGATCTCGCCCTCTCAGATCAATTCAAATCAGAGATGTGTTTTTCCATGTTCATTTCAATCCACTATCTCTCTTTACATCTCATTACCCACTTTCACTGTTTTCCCTCGCAATTCAATTCATCATTCACCCATCCATCAAGCAACCAATAGATCTCAAGCTTAAGGGCTCACTGATCTGTTAGTGTGCCAAATACCACTTGAGGGTGATCCCATTCACTCCATTGGACCATAATCACCCTTCTTTGAGCTGAATTGGACTTGGTTTGATCTTTTGAATTTAGTTTGACCTGATGGGATGATTGATGAATTTGTTGAGAAATTTGGTTTCTAACTGTTTTAATCGATCAAATTTAGTTTATATCAATGTAATTGGTTTGATTTCAATGGATATGAACTATTTCAATTGGAATTTGAATGAGCACTGTGTTTATACCCAATTTTCAGATGTGACACTATTTTTGGATAGTTTAGACCAATGAAAATCAGTTGCACCGATTTGAGGTTTAAACTATGACTTAATTAGACTTTTACCATCGCATTGGACACCTGAACACCAATCAATGGTGTGAAAGTATCCAAGATGATCAAATCATCTTAGTGAGCTTAAATAAAAATTTCCAGTTGGATGACATTTGATTTGATCTGAATGTGTTTCATCTATTGACAAGTGTTTTGATCAAGTTGGGTTTGTCTTAACAAAATCCTGGAAATGATTTGATCTGATATTAAGGTCTAGTATGGTTCTTTACTTCCGCACTATCTATAGTGTGAGGCAAGAACCATATTAGAGATCTTAAGGCTTGAAATCGACTGATGGGATTTTCAGGGGGTGTAGAATCTTTTGAGAAGGATTTTATAACACCTGGGATTTGGATTTTCAAGATTGAAAGCTACTTTGGGTTAGTGTTTGAATCAGATTTGATAGGATTTGCAATGGCAGCTGATCTACTCTGTTTTGATTCTGAATTGATTTTCAGTGAGATTGAATTTTAGATTTAATCTGTGTTGAGATGTCACTTAGATCTTTGCTTCCAGATCTTTTGGGGTTTCATGGAGTCTCGATCAGACCTACTCGGTCTGATCAGAGTAGAGTAGCAAGTACAGCAGTAGTAGCTGCTAGCATTTGAGCTGCTGATCTGAGGAGCAGCAACCACTGATATGGTTGATTTGAGCTGGAGATTTGAATGATTTCAAAGATTGAACTTAGCTGACCTTATGTACAACTGTAGAATGTCATGTACAAGCTTTCATGTACTGAGATTGAACCTTAACTTAATTAGAATTGCTTGTAATTTGTTATTAAGATCTATTGTCAGCTATTTGTATCATGCTTAATTGTCTAAATATGAAAATTAATCAAATTTGAAGTGAAAATCATGCTTTTCTACTCATATACCTTTCATGTGATGTGTTGGATGATCTTGAATGTTTAAATTGCATGTTCAAGACTTAGATCTCAGATTTAGGCCTTAGGTTCATTTTTAAAACATTCTTTAAGGCCTAAAGTTGGGTTAACTTGCACATAAATAAAAATTTTAAAAAAAAATCACAAAAAAAATAAATGTGTCTTGAGTAGGATTAGATAGTTTTCTAAGTGTGTACAAAGTTTCAAGGTAATCTGAACCCCCGGCTTGGTAGAACATACCAGCCGACGATTTAGTCGACCTTGGAACTTAATAAAAGAACCAACATGAAAAATCACAAAAAGATCTCTATCTCTCTCATCTCACTCTTTCTCTCTTATCTCCTACCTCTACTAAATCTATAAAAGCCTTAAAAATCAGAAAAACCCCAAAAATACCCTATATACTATGTATATGCTTGTATATATAATTTAAATCTAAGTTATATGTATATAGTATACAATATGTACAAAATATCTATATATAACTTATATCTATATTCTATGTATTAAACTAAGTATTTAGAATAACTTATTGTATATATAATCTTATTGTATTATTATATATTAATTTACATTAACTCAAATGTATATTAAACTGAGTAATTATATAAACCTATTTAAATGTACATAATTTTAGCTAATACTGTACATACATATTTATATATGTATTATGTACTATATAATACATGCAATTTAATTTAATTATATATTTACAATAAATAATTAAGTTATTAAGTTAATTAGGTAATTTATTAACTTAAAATAAAATAAATTAGTAATTTAAGTTAATATTGATGTTATTTATAATTTATACTTGTATTATATTATAATAAATATTTTTAATGTATTTATATTATATTTATACTGCCTTATAGTATGTATAGATCATTTATATGTAAAACTAACTAAAACAGGTATTTAAATCTATATAAATTAAAATAAAGTTCCTAAAATACAATAAAAATGTGTAATAAATAATTTATTATGTATATTATTATTGTATAAAGTCAATTTGATGATTAATTAACTAATTTATACTTTAATTAAGTAATTAATATCTAATTTAACATGCACAGACATCAAACTTTAGCTAATTTTATTATATATTTAAATAACTTATTTATGTAAATAAATTGTATAATTAGGTAGCCTTATATAAGGGCTTTGTAACCTTATAATTTATTTTTAATTTAAATTAAATTATGACCCTTAAATTAAGGGCCAAAATCATCAAATCAGGCATGCATAGAGTGTTGATAGCAGCGTCAAATTGGGTGTTGGATAGCGCCACATCATGTGGCAAAGGCGCGCCACTGCGATATAAATGGAATTCACATTGTCGACTTCCCAATCGTCACGGTGACGGGCACCAAAAGAACGTATCCTCTCCTCTCTCGATACATGAGCATGCGATTGACAATGAAATATTTGAATAATGTTGGGCCAGGGGCTCTGCACTGTGCGAGGGCCTTTGTGGGCCTGATATGGGCCTGAATTTGGATGTAAATACACCTAATTAAACACTAGGGTTGGATCAGGAGTAGTGGTCTGGTCTCACCTTTCGAGGTGCTGTGTATCTCACGAAAATGAGCTGGCCCGCCCATTGAAAACTTGATTTTTGGGTTGAGGTGTAGTTGAACCAGCTTTATGTGAGAGAGGACCTAAATTCGGTTAATTGTTGAGCAACTAGGAGGAAGAAGAGAGCGAGCTATGAGGCTAAGTGATGAGAGTTGTGTTGTGTTGTGTGCATTGTGTACATATGTATATATGTATAGTATATTTTAAATACATATGTATATAAAGAATGTAATTAAATAAGTATATGTATATAAATAAATAACGTATACTATAATATATATGTATATAGTATATATGTGTAATGTAATAGAGTATAGTATGCTTGAGCTTTTATATGTATATATATAAATAACACTAAGAGCTTTAGTGATGAATAGATCTATCACTGTATATATACTTATATGTCAGTATAGATAGCTATTTTGCCTTATGTTATGTATATAATTTTACTAAGGTTTTAGTAACACTTATATATGTTACTGTAAATATAATATATGTTACTATATACATTAGTATGTTAATATAATTTAGTATAGTATATATTATTAGCTCTTTTTGTACTTATACTTAGGTATCACTTATACTACTGCATATAACTAACATAGAGTAATTATATATAGTTTTTAATGCTTGTTTGTGTATATATGTTTTCAGGCATTGTCATGTATTTTAATTGATTCTTTTGTAAATAATTAACCAAATTCTTTCATTCATTGATTCATTCATTTATTTTGTAAATAAAATCAACATTTTTGGAATAAAAGAATATTTTTGGACGTAGAGAGTGATGTATATCAATAACTACCTCCTAGTAAACAACCTGGAAACAAACTAATAAAAATTGTAAATAAATGAAATTGACGCGACATCGGTTTGCATTTTGTGACATACACTATAACGACACTTAATTAAACATTTTTATTGCAACCCGAAAGTCAAAGATCATATTTTTGGCACCGTTGCCGGGGACAAAAACCCGTGAACAGTGTTTTATTGTGATTGTTTGATAATTCTTGCAGAAAGACGATTATTACGCACCCGCACAGTCAAGCAGGCATGCAGGCATAAGTCCACCGAACAGTGGCAGGCGGTCGAAGCTGAAGTCCAAAAACTCCTGGCAGCAGGATTCATAGAAGAATCCCTCTACCCGACATGGCTCTTGAACATCATAATGGTGAAGAAGGCCAACGGTCAGTGACGCATGTGCATCGACTTCACCAACCTAAACAAAGCCTTTCCAAAGGACGAGTCCCTCCTACCTAGGGCAGACACCCTGGTGGAGTCTTGTAGCGGACAATCCCACATGTCCTTCCTAGACACCTACAACGGGTACCACCATATCAACCTTACCCCAGCAGATAGGCCTCCCACCTCCTTTATCACTGATAGGGGCCTGTTCCAATATAAATTTAGGCCTTTTGACCTAAAAAATGCTGGGGCTATTATAAACGTCAATTTATCATCATTCTTATGCCCTAGAACATACTTAGTTCTTAGAGTTTTAATTGCACAATTAGGTTTTTAGGTTGCATTTAGGCATTCCAGTAGGTTAGGCTTGCATTACATTCTTTTGTGTTTTTAATATGTTTATTTGAGTGTCAGGGATAAGCAAAGAGTCAGATCCCACAAACCTTGACACTTTAGAAGGCAGAAGATGAAGAGGAAGCCCAAATTCAGTTGGATCCTAGCTGAATCCAGCTCATCACAACTGGATTTCAGCTCCACTTAGTTGAGACTAGCTCATTTCAGCTGGATGGTGTTGCAATGCTTTGTCGGGCTTTTTAGATGAGTATAAGTCAGCCGCGTTGTAGTATACATGACCAAGCATTAATAAAAAATAAGAATTTATTACTCGAAAACCTAAGTATCTGAAGTCGAACACAGGGAGCAAATGGAATTTATTCACTAATCTCAATAATGTAATTGAACACTTAGAGTTACTCAAAACCTAATTCAGAATATAAATGCAAGAGTTTATGAACTAAAAGTATAGCAAAAATAGAAGAATTGGACGTCTGATTCTATGATCAGACGTCTTAAATGATGGCCCTTCTTTCTCTTCTTCTTCTTCTTCTTTCTTTATCCCTGGCTTTCCTCAGCTCTTCTATTCTTCTCTGACTTTGGTCATCTATAGCTCTTCTTCCTTGCCTCTTTCTTTCTTCTCTTGCACAGTGCCTTTCTACTTCTTCTTCCTCTGCCTTGCTCTTCTTTTTCTTTCTCAGCCGCACCTCTGCTATAGTGCTGCTCCTTCCCTTGGCTTCAGCCTTTCTTCTTCTTCCTTTTCCTTCCTTGGCTTCTGCCTTGATTTCCTTCAGCCTTAGCTCTCCTCTGACTTTCTTCTCTTTGGCCTTCCTTCCTCTTCCTTTCTGTGGCTAAGTGTCTTAGCTTCACCCTGCCTTAGCTACACCTTCCTTAGCTCTACTTCTTCCCTGTGCATGCACACACAGAAGCAAAACCTACCCCCTTACCCTCCCCGCATCTCTTTCTCTATTTATCTCTTTGTTACGCTCTCCCAGAGCCAGGCAATCAGGTCGGGTATCAGGCACCTGGGTCCAGGTGCACCGGTGTGGGTGTGATGCGCGAGGAGTGCTAGGTTTAGGTAAACGGGTCGGGTGCCAGATCTGCGGGGCAAGTCGCGGATGAGGCGTGAGGGCGAGGGACCTCACCCTTGTGTCATTTGAGGTGATTAGAAGAAAGCATAAAATCAATTTATCCTACGCTTCGCACTCGTGCGTTCACGAGGTGGGACTAAATGTCCCACCCGCTTCTGCGCTCGCACCTGCAGGAACTTTCTCACCTAATTGGGGCAGCAAGGCTCCTTACAGAGCCACTCACTTGGCTGGAGACATGCACGCCCACATCGCGCATCACCAGGGCTGGTTTGCCTGGACCGCAGCAACCTGAGATGAAGCTCGCGACCTTCTTGCTGTGTGCTTCAATGGCAGCAGGTGCTTAAATCTGACACACACAAACACGTCCTTGCGGCCCCATTAAAATGCATGGAAAGCTTCGCCGTGTCAATGCGAAGGTGGGACGGTAGGTAGCAGGCCATGGGGCGGCCTAGGCGTACGTGCCTAGGTCACCCTGTGGCCATGCTTATGGGTTTGGTCGGGGGACGTTTAGGGAGGTGATGGTGGTCGATGGATGGGAGGAAGGTGATCAGTGGACTGTGGCGGAGGTGGTGAGGTGTTTGGCGAGGCGTGTGGAGGTGTGGAGTGGTGGAGGCAACTCGCCGGTGGGTGGCCGGAGATGGAGAAGATGGCGGTGGACAGTGGCTGCGAGGGGTCGAAAAGGGAAAATAGATAGAGGGGAATTGAAGAGGGGATAAAGAGGAGTAAGTCTAACCTAACTAAGTGGACGAAGGGGGAGACTTGGCAGCTAGCTGTACCTACTGTCGCCGGAGAAGATGGTGTCCAGTAGAGGGAGACGGCGACGATGACGAAGGGGCTAGAGGTGCTCGCGCGGGTGTTGCGCGATGCAGAGGAAGATGGTGAGGGCGGCTCTGCCACTGGTAGTGTGGCAGAGAGACGAGAAAGAGGAGGGAGGCTCGCCGGAGCTCACTGGACTCCTGATCGGAGGAGAAAGAGACGAAATTAGGGTGATTCTCCGGCCAAGTCGAGCTGAAGAGATGCGGCCGGAGGTGGTCATTTTCTTGGCACTGGCAGGGGCTCTTGTGCTTGGAAGACAAGCTTCCAAGCGCAAGAGTCCTCACCAGAGTAGGAAATCTGTGGGATACACAAATCTCTTGTGCGTTCGCACGAGAGATTGGGTGTGAACCAGAGATTAGGACTACGCTCAAATGGAAGGGAATTCCTCAGAGAATCTCCTTTCCAAATTTGGGAGATCTCTGAGGAATCAGGGAGTACTCCCCCTCCATTCCTCGTCGGAGTAGGATTTCTCCCCATTAATGGTGGAGGGACCTATTTGTAAGAGAGGCGAGGAAGTTAGGGGGGTTTGCAAAAGGATTTTCAAAAGATAGGGGCCAAAATGTAATTAGGTGTACTATTTTGCAAAGTAGGTCAAGATGACCTCCCCTTAGATCCAAATTTTGGTACAAACCTAATTTGGACTTAAGGAATTCAATGGTGAAGTTGAATTTTAGGTTTGACCATGTTTAACTGGATATTTTGCACAACTTAAATTAGGTCAATTAATGAGCTAGGACCCAATTTAGGACAAAATAGGTTCCAAAGGCCAAATTGAAGGTTCTAAACCCTAGGAGATATTTTTCCATGAATTTTAGAGGGTTTAGTTGATTTTTATCCTGACCAGAACCTTGTTGAATTAAGCGAGTCAGTTTTAGGGTTAGAGAATATCATTTAGTTCCTAGACTACACATTAACCCATTTCTGACTGAACCACCCCACTTTTTATCTAATTCAGACCATTTGACCTATGTTTTGCCTATGAGAAATTCCGTTTATGTACTGCAATGGTAAAATTACAGTTTTAACCTTTGTTTCATGTTTTCTTCTCAGAACCTTAGTTCCTTGAATTAGGCCCTTATCTAGGTTATGCATGAGCTCTTATTCTCTTTCTTAGGTCAAATTGAGCTAGTTAGGGCTCATGATGAGGCTCTCATCATACCCCAATGCCTAGCTTTTACTAGTCTCTTAACAAAATTTCAAGGTTTTAACTTCTGTTTTAGACCATGAGTTTCTGTTACCAGTCATGATAAGTGCTTTTCTTCTTTTGATTAGGTTTAGAATGCTGACAATAGGCCTAGAGGTACTCAAGTATCAACTAAAATCCGGACCTGACCCTCTTTAGCCTTAGTCTCCCGCAAAGGTTTTTAAGGCCCGCAGAAACTATCCTAGGGTTTGTTGGACTCTGCGGTTAAAGCACCCGTGTTTGAGACATTTTTAGCCTAGGTTCAGTTTGCAGTGCATTTTTGTAAGAGAGAGACAGAGGATTTATTCGTTCGGAGAGCTTTCTCTCTCTTTTCTTTTTATTTCTATCTTTAGATTGGCTTCTCAACACGGTCTGTATTGGATTCCTCATCCCCATCATCAATCCTCAAGGGTCTCTAGCAATCGATGCTTCGTGATTGCACCACCCGTGGAAATCCCCAGAACCCTGGCTTTTGAGATTTCGAGATAATCCCGCCCATGGCGTTCCGTGGCCGAATTCAGACCCTGGCAATCGTCATTTCGTGATAATGCTGCCCATGGTATTTGAACCAGCAGAGTGCTTACATGCCCCTAGTAGGATATTTAAATATCCTAAGAGACAAGCATTGAGGAGACGATATGTTGTTACTCATCTTCAACGGGAATTTCCCACCTCTTCGCGCTGGGAACTCATCCAAATCAACTTGTGCTGATCGACTGCTCCTAATCTAGGCAACTTTTTCAGAGCATTAAAACACTTTTACGTGATTTTGATAGTTATGTTCACTGAACCAGATTGTGTGTGGATTGGGATGCTTAGGTTACTGAGCCCCACAAACCGAAGGTCAATTAACGAGGCCGAATACTTCCTAAGCCTTAGACCTAATACTTAAGCTTCACATTTTCCCCAACCTCTTGAGGATTATCCAGATCTTAGCGGGTACGTGAATTATTAAGCCTAAGAGTCTAGCCCAGAAGGCCTAAGATCAGCGTTCCTGCTAGTCTCTTTTTGTGTCTCCTTAGCACTTTTCTTTCATTTTTCTCTTTTCTTGATGTGGTCTAGAACTTCGGTTAATTTCTTAATCTCTTACTAATGACTATCTCTTTTTCTTTTTCATTTTGTGCTCCCTTTTATCATTTTGCTCTTTTTCTCATGATTATGTGGCTCACAAAATTTCCTCCCTCCATTTTTTTTGCTCTTTTTCATAATTTTTCAATTTTTTGTGTTTTTAACATATGTGAAAATTTTTTTGTGAGAATCCTTCTGACATTTTCTTGGTTCTGTATGTATGCACTTTACCACCCCCCATGCCTAAGTTTTGCAATGTCCTCATTGTAAACGGATGGTGTGAAATAGTGTTGAGGTCAGGGACTTAGAACAGGATACATCGGGTGGGTGAATTGGTCGGGAAGTGACTGATGCGGATGATTTCAAGCTCTGGTAAGTGTACCAGAGGTGGGATCAACTGTCTAAGGCTGAACTCAAGGTGCAATGGACGTGGAGTACGGACAGATAATCAGACGGGTCTCTATTTTTGGAATGATGGGTTGCCTCCCGTTAAGCGCTAAATTCAATGCCTTCAGTCGAGCGGAACATGAGGTGGAGAGGGAGTGGTCAACTCAATGGAATTTTGTAAAACAAGCACCTTGATTAAGAGCCTGGTTGGTCCAACCAGGTGCTTGTTAAGATCAACAGGCTGATGATGCAGCCCAAACCCAATCAGTCTGGTGGGTTGATAGATGTAGATCAACAGATGCGGAACCCACCATATACAATGAAGTTCTGATGGATGTGGAAATGAAACTTGGGTTTAGGCTGAGTCAAATCAGCCTGGTCAGAGTAGGGTTCCGAAAAATAATCAGTGCATGGTGTGGAAACCCTACAAGGGTGATCAGAGAATGATGGATCATGTTTTTCAGTCTGATCGATACCCGATGCCCGGTATAGATGTGGAGTTGAATCATCTGCAAATGGTTCAGTGAGGTGAATCAGAATAGAAATTGAGTCTGGTTGTGGGTCGGGGTAGAGAACGGGTTTTGGTTAGTTCTGTATGTGTGGAAGAGGTGGCTTCAATGAGAATTGTGTATGAGGGCTCTTCTAGAAAGGAATAACAAGTGGTCTCATGTAGAGAGTCATAGTAACTTTCAAAATCAAAAGCGAATGCCTGGGGAGTGTCTATAGGATACTGAAAATCAGAGTCGAGAAAAGATTCGTATTCTGGGTCGCAATCACTCGGCATTTGTTGGTTCTGATTCCTGAGGATCGAAAAGAAATGATTCCATGTTATTGGAACCTAAACTAAAATCAGTGATCTCGAGAATCGGGACCTCAGGATTGGAGTTAGAGAATGAGTCATGTGAGCTAAGGTCGTAGATTGGCTTGTTATAATCAGGAAGCAAATTTTCTCCGATGTTATGGTCAGATTCGAAATCATCGGAGAGTTTGCGAAAATCAAAATCTGAATGAGATTCAAGATCATGAGTTCCACCATAGAACAAATCATATGCTGTAGATTCAGCAGCCTAACTGGTGTCTAGCCTAGATGTCAATTCTGAGCTTAAAAAGGTGTCCTTATCTAGTAGAGGTTCAGGTTCCAAGCTGGTAGGATAGACCCAATTGAAACCCCACTCGTCCAACTCCTCGATTTTTGTATCGTAAATTGGCATGACTTCTGAAAAATTGATTGGTTTCTCTGAAGATGTTGGTGAGGCATATTCATCAAATAGAGGCCCAAAATCATATTCTTCATTGAAAAATTGATCTTCCTTATATGGGGCCTCGAAATCTTCCCAATAGGCTTCAGATCTAGATTCTGGGCTTAGGATGTGGATTGAATCACTAGAATCTAGGTCTGAATAACCTTCGAGGGTCACCTTATCAGAATAAGGGGCGGAATTTACACCCTCGAGAAGTTCAGTTCTAATCTCGTGATTGTAGGAGTTTTGGAATTTTAAGCCTGGTGATTCATGGTCTAGAGTTGGATCACCATTGTGTTCTCCTGCAATTGGAACTTCCCAACCTTCTTCAATATCAGGCACATTGTACTCCATCTGGGTTGGGAATCCACAACCATTTTGTGCCTCAAACCCGAGATCAGATTGATCCTCGATGTTGTCCCAAGATGGTTCATCCTCTGTTTGTGGCATATACGGGTATTTTTGGTCGATAATTTGTTTTAATAATCTCGTTATAGGATTTGTCATGCATTGAAGGTATTCAAGATTGTGCAATTTTTCTATCTCAATGTATCCTGTGATGAGCATGTCTCGGGTTGATCCTTTTGTGGCTTTTGTCAATAGCACTTGGGCACAAGTTATGATGAAGGTTGTGGTTGTTGGGACATCAACCTGAATGTTTTCTACTAGTGTTGAGGTTTTGTCTTCTTTTTCATAGAATTTCAAGGCATCCTCAATCATCCTATCTCTCATGGATCTCCGATATTCAGGTTTCTTGAATGGTAGTCCTAAGTGGTTTGGCTGCATATTTGGATCAGGTGGTGGAATCAAGATGTAGAATCAAGTTATGAAGCAATTAAATCTGAATAAAGAGTCCCACTGAAAATGTATGTGTGTGCTTTAAAGAGAAAAGATGAGGGACTGGAGATGTTTTTGACCCAAGCAAGGCACCCAAAGACGTTTGGATGACTATAGAGGTTCGGGGCGGATGATGCCCCTGGATCAGAAGGTCGTCCACCTGAGAATTACCTGGGCAGCCAGAGAGGGAGAGTCCCGCAAAGACCCCTACACGGTAGAGCATCCCCACAGGTTACAGGGTTTCCCCTACCCGACCTCTCTTGTCACTGAGATTCCAGGTAGACCAGAATGTGGACCTTGACCTCTTAAGTCTACCACTTTTATTTCAAAGGTGCTTTAGGGTTTTCACTTGAACTTTAGATGTTTTGATGTTGTAACTTAATTTGGAGGTTGGTTGACCCAAGGGGTCAACTTTATCTGACCTGTCCTAAAGATGGTAGAATGATTCTAGGCTTGGGACCTAGAGATCACCCTGATTTGACTCCTAGTTTATTAGGTCCAAGATTTTTTAAGATTCAAGTGCTGTTAGAGCTCAATTTTTAGGGTTTGTCTTGTTTAGATCTTTTCAATCAAGGGCTTGGGTAACACATTGATGCAGGATGGTTCATTTCCTTTTATACAGGCATGTGTGACTAGCACTCCAAAAATCATACTGTTGAAACCCTAATTTGATTCTATTTCCAATCCTCTTTTTCACAAAAGTTCTCTTTGGACTCAAAAATAAGAAGTGTGTTGTCCGCGGAGATTAAGCGTGATTTCTATTAGGCATAGGAATTTTGTGGGATAGGATCTCTAAGAAATCGCTTCCACTTCAATAAGTTTTAAAAAAGTTTCGCAAAATCAGGAAACCTTTGCCTTAAATATGGTAATTACTATAAAAAGAAGGCAATTGATTCCTAAGTTGGTTTCTTCCTTTTGTCTTTCAAGGGTTAGGCGATGGATTTTAGAGAAGAAGAGAGGTTACTTGCCCTGGAGAGGTTGACTTGCGTGGGAGATTTCTTCTCTTGAAACACCTAGCAAGATCACAACAAAATAAATAGGGCACGTTAGTGTTCAATATAGCCAAAAAGAATGTAGAGACTAGTGATAAATTGTGCGTTGCTCCCCAGTAATGGCGTCAAAATGTTGCAACGCTTTGTTGGGTTTTTTAGCTGAGTATAAGTCAGCCGTGTTGTAGTATAGATGACCAAGCATTAATAACAAATAAGAATTTATTACTCGAAAACCTGAGTATCCGAGGTCGAATACAGGGAGTAAATGGAATTTATTCACTAATCTCAATAATGTAATTGAACACTTAGAGTTACTCAAAAGCTAATTCAAAATATAAATGCAAGAGTTTATGAACTAAAATTATAGCAAAAATAGAAGAATTGGATGTCTGATTCTATGATCAGACGTCTTAAATGATGGCCCTTCTTTCTCTTCTTCTTTCTTTATCCCTGGCTTTCCTCAGCTCTTCTATTCTTCTCTGACTTTGGCCGTCTGCAGCTCTTCTTCCTTGTCTCTTTCTTTCTTCTCTTGCACAGTGCCTTTCTCCTTCTTCCTCTGCCTTACTCTTCTTTTTCTTCCTCAGCTGCACCTCTGCTACAGTGCTGCTCCTTCCCTTGGCTTCAGCCTTTCTTCTTCTTCCTTTTCCTTCCTTGGCTTCTGCCTTGATTTCCTTCAGCCTTAGCTCTCCCCTGACTTTCTTCTCTTTGGCCTTCCTTCGTCTTCCTTTCTGCGGCTAAGTGTCTTAGCTTCAGCTTGCCTTAGCTACACCTTCCTTCCTTAGCTCTGCTTCTTCCCTGCGCATGCACACACAGAAGCAAAACCTACCCCCTTACCCTCCTCGTGTCTCTCTCTCTATTTCTCTCTTCTTTACGCTCTCCCAGAGCCAGGCAATTGGGTCGGGTATCGTGCGCCCGGGTCTAGGTGCACCGGCGTGGGTGTGATGCATGAGGAGTGCTAAGTTTAGGTAAATGGGTCACGTGCCAGATCTGCGGGGGCAGGTCGCGGACAAGGTGTGAGGGCGAGGGACCTCACCCCCGTGTCATTTGAGGAGATTAGAAGAAAGCATAAAATCAATTTATCCTATGCTCCGTGCTCGTGTGTTCACGAGGTGGGACTAAATGTCTCACCCGCTTCTGCGCTCGCACCTGCAGGAACTTTCTCGCCTAATTGGGGCAGCAAGGCTCCTTACAGAGCGACTCACTTGGCTGGAGATGTGCACGCCCACATCGCGCATCACTTGGGTTGGTTTGCCTGGACCGCAGTAACCTGGGATGAAGCTCGCGACCTTCTTACTGTGTGCTTCAAGGTGGCAGGTGCTCAGATCTCACACGCACAAACATGGCCTTGCGGTCCCATTAAAACGCATGGGAAGCTTCGCCGTGTCAAGGCGAAGGTGGGATGGTAGGTGGCAGGCCACGGGGTGGCCTAGGTGTGCGTGCCTAGGTCACCCTGTGGCCGTGCTTATGGGTTTGGTCAGGGGATGTTTAGGGAGGTGATGGTGGTCGATGGATTGGCGGAAGGTGATCAGTGGACTGTGGCGGAGGTGGTGAGGTGTTTGGCGAGGTGTGTGGAGGTGTGGAGCGGTGGAGGCACCTCGCCGGTGGGTGGACGGAGATGGAGAAGATGGCGGTGGATAGTGGCTGCGAGGGGTTGGAAAGGGAAAATAGATAGAGGGGAATTGAAGAGGGGATAGAGAGGAGTAAGTCTAACCTAACTAAGTGGACGAAGGGGGAGAGTTGGCGTCTAGCTGTACCTGCTGTTGCCGGAGAAGACGGTGTCCAGTGGAGGGAGACGGCGACAACGACGGGGCTAGAGGTGCTCGCGCGGGTGTTGCGCGATGCAGAGGAAGATGGTGAGGGTGGCTCTGCCACTAGTAGTGTGGCAAAGCGACAAGAAAGAGGAGGGAGGCTCGTCGGAGCTCGCTGGACTTCTGACTAGAGGAGAAAGAGACGAAATTAGGGTGACTCTCCGGCCAAGTCGAGTTGAAGAGATGCGATCGGAGGTGGTGGTCATTTTATAGACACTGGCAGGGGCTCTTGTGCTTGGAAGACAAGCTTCCAAGTGCAAGAGTCCTCACTGGAGTAGGGAATCTGTGGGATACCCAAATCTCTCGTGCGTTCGCATGAGAGATTGGGTGTGAACCAGAGATTAGGACCACGCTCAGATGGAAGGGAATTCCTCAGAGAATCTCCCTTCCAAATCTAGGAGGAGATCTCTGAGGAATCAGTGAGTACTCCCACTCCATTCCTCGCTGGAGTAGGATTTCTCCCCATTAATGGCGGAGGGACCTGTTTGTAAGAGAAGCGAGTAAGTTAGGGGGGTCTGCAAAAGGATTTTCAAAAGATAGGGGCCAAAATGTAATTAGGTGTACTATTTTGCAAAGTAGGTCAAGATGACCTCCCATTAGATTCAAATTTTGGTACAAGCCTAATTTGGACCTAAGGAATCTAATGGTGGAGTTGGATTTTAGGTTTGACCACGTTTGATTGGACAATTTGCATAAAAACCTAAATTAGGTCAATTAATGAGCTAGGACCCCAATGTTGGTCAAAATAGGTCCCAAAGGCCAAATTGAAGGTTCCAAACCCTAGGAGATATTTTTCCATGAATTTTAGAGGGTTTAGTTGATTTTTATCCTAACTATAACCTTGTTGAATTAAGCGAGTCAGTTTTAGGGTTACAGAATGTTATTTAATTCCTAGAGTGCACATTAACCCATTTCTGACTGAACCACCCCACTTTTATCTTATTCAGACCATTTGACCTATGTTTTTCCTCTGAGAAGTCCCGTTTATATACTACAATGGTAAAATTACAGTTTTAACCTTTGTTTCATGTTTTCTTCTCAGAACCTTAGTTCCTTGAGTTAGGCCCTTCTCTAGGTTATGTAGGAGCTCTTATTCTCTTTCTTAGGTCAAATTGAGCTAATTAGGGATCATGATTAGACTCTCATCAATGGTAGCTCAAGCTAGCTCAACTCAGTAGACTTCAACTCAATTCCAGCTCAACCTAGTTGTGGCTAGCTCATCTCAGCTCCATTCAATTCACCTCAGCTAAATGAGAGCTCAGGTTAGCTCAACTTAGTTGATCCCAACTCCTCTCAGCTCCATCTAGCTCTTGGAAGTACTATCTGACTAGGATTAGCTACTACCATCAACTAGCTAAGCCTAGTCAACTGAAGAAGTTCTCAACCACAAGGCCTCAGCTCAAAAACGCTTTCCTAAAGAAATTTTTTCCCATAGGTCATACTAATTCCCTACGAAGATCTATTACGACCTTTCAACAGAAATCTTGTGAATCTCTCCATGAGTCTTAGGAGAGGTTTCAAGAATTACTAAGGAGTTGTCCCCATCATGAAATTTCATGAAGGCAGCTAGTGCAGATCTTCTATCATGGATTAGAAGATCAATTAAAATGGTTCATGGATGTTTCATGTGGGGGTAACTTTCTTAATAAAGATGCTAAGAGCACCTACCTACTTTTTGAGGAAATGAGTGAAAACTCATTTAATTTGGCATTGATGGACACTTTTGGTAGGACTACTAACGCAAGATTCGAGGTTAATGAAATTGACTCCAGATCTACATATGTTCCAGTCACACAAGATGATTTACAATTAATTGCACAAAGATTAGATCAGATGTAAATTCACCAAAAAAAGATTGAAGTAAAGCTAAATCCAAACCTAGCTCCACATCTAACCTCGCCTAACATGCCTAAACGAGAAAATTTGCATAATCTTAACACTGTCCCTGCTAAGAATAATCAATTTCTCGAGGCTTTTTATGGTTCACCGGGGTCTTATACATATCCAAATCCTAGCCCCACTAAAACTATCTCTGCCCTCCAGGAGTAATTTAGAAATTCTTCCAATTGGAGGAACTACCAGAACCACTCTTGGACCAACCCGGTTCCTCCCCAAAAACCAAATCAATTTGGAGGGTATGGGTCGAATCAGACTTTTTATCAACCTGGGCCATCTTAACAAAACATCAATGCCTAGGTTAAGGAATGCAGAATTAATTGTCGAAGTAAATCGAGTTATTACACATCTGAATAATCAGATTGGGGTTACTCTGACCCAGAGACCTGCAGGACATTTACCATCCCAGCCCATACCCAACCCTGTCAATCAAGTGAATCATTATCAGGATAGAAATCAAACTCAAAACCACCATAACCAGCCTCCCATTAACTCTATACCTCAATAGCCATTAGGTTTTCCACACACAACAAGCCCCCCAACCTCCTCCCAGGAATAACCCAACTGCACATGCAGTTACATTGAGGAGTGGGAAAACCACGACTGATCTTGGGCCTTCACAACAACCAAATGAAACCCACATTATTCCTATGCAAGTTGACTCTCACCTCCCCACTCAGGAAGAAGACACCCAAAAATCACACGATTCAAATCCCATTCCATTCCCTCAAGCACTGCACTCCAATCCTTCAAAGAAAAAGAAATATGAGCCCTTTCACCAAGATCTTATGGACTTATTTGGGCAAGTCGATTTACACATCCCCCTCTTAGATGCCATCAAGTACATCCCTGCCTATGCTAAATTTTCGAAAGAAATATGTACTCCAAAGCGATAAGCCAAGAATCTAAGATGAGTGGTTCTTTTCGAGATAGTCAGCTCGGTTGTGTAGAGCAAGTTGGCTCTCAAGAAAAGGGACTCGGGTGCACCACTCATTTCGATTGTCATCAATGATAGCACCTTTGATCGTGCCCTTCTCAACTCAGGTGCCTCTATAAATCTCAACCCCATGTTCTTATTCGAGGAATTTCAATTTGGTGAATTAAAACCTATTAAGGTTCAATTACAATTAGCAAACCGATCTACTATTAAACCGTGGGGAATTGTCATGGATATTATTGTTAAGGTCCAGAATTTTCTATTTCCAGTTGATTTTCTAATCCTTGACATAGAGGTACTTAAGGCACTCAAAAATTCCCCTATTATCCTTGGAAGACCTTTTCTAGCTACCGCAAAAGCTAATATCAACTGTCATTCCGAAAAAATGGATCTAACTTGCGGTGACCAGACTCTCTTTAGATATTTTCAAAGCTTCCAAGAGGTCCCTTAATCATGAATTTTTTAAGAACTTTGATGATGAAATGGAAGCAGCAATTGAGAAATCTACGATGATCCATTGCTGCTCTGCTTTGACCACCATTGAACCAGGTTTTATTGATTCAGATTCTGAATATGATTGTACGATCAAAGACATTTCAGATCAATTAGGGTTTGACTATTACTCTTCAAATCTTCCTGATTTTCCCTCAGACCCACCCACACTAACTTCACCCACCCATCATTACACTGATTTCTCTCCCACTCCCTTTCATTTGGATCTACCACCAGACCCACGCAAGTATCGCATTTTTCATGAATTTAAAGCATGGCCAGACTTGGGTCATTCTTCCATTTTTCCATCTTATTTTAATACCCAAATTTCTACCATTCATCTTTTAGGGGATCCTGAGGAAGACATCTTTCATGCGAGAATTCAAGTGTCCAATTATTTACATGATGATTTCTCTTCTTTGCATCGCTTCACGCCCAGCTGAATGGTGTAAAAGATAGCACTAGATGGGAAGTAACATATCATTTTTCCTGCCTTCCTTTTCTCTTTCCTTTTCCAGGTTTTGACCATTCTGAACCTGACCGCTTTTCACTAAGGTGATCTCTTTTCCCTCCTAATGCAAGAAGACATTGCATTTCATAAGCATGGGAGGGTGTTTTTAAATTTTGACGGTCGATTTAGAATTTTCAAAACAAAAAAATATTCAATTTTCTTTTGCATGCATCTTCATAATAGAAAAATCATAAAACTTTTTGAGGAAAATTTTGAAAATCAGGACCTAAGTTGAAGATTCATTTTAAGGTACAATAGGATTTAATTTTTAACAAACTAGGGACTAGGATGCAAATCCAATTTCTAGAATTTCTGGGTCTTTTCTTAGACTTGATGAAGTATATTTCTCTAAATTTCGCATGAACTCGTGATGATTCAGGCGACTTGATCTCTTTTTGTGACCTGGAAATTACTTGGCTTAATTTCCGACCTAAAAACTTGTGTCTCTTGCAAATTTTTGTGTCAAACTTCACATACAAAGCCAACTCCTAAAAAAATGATATATAATGTACTTAGAAGAATTAGAAAAACCCTTTGTTTAATCTTAGTGAAATTTGAGGCAGATGATTGGTTTGAGTTCCCACCGCCGAGAAGGAGAAAAATGCTTCCTTTGAGGATGAGATATCAACATGTTACCACCTTAGCACTGCTCTATATCTATAATTTATATCTTTAGATAGAGCATTAAGGCGTAATTTTGAAGCTCAAGTTTCTTGGACGGTGCTCTACTCATAGCGTTGGAGCATGAGCCTAAGTTTTCTTGGAGTGTCCCTTTACACCGCATTATGTTTTGGGGTTGTGAGCTCCTGGGTGGTGTCTTGGACAGTACTATCTTGAAGTGTTGGCACCAGAGCCCCTTCGAGGATTGGTAATGGGAATGATGATCCCGACACATCTGGTGTACGATTAAGCTAGGAATAAGCATGGGGGAAATAAAAAAAAGTTTAAAAAACATGACCTTATAAATGTTAGCCTTCACAAGCACTAACAAAAGGTGTTAAAAGTTATGTGAGTTGCGAATCAGATTCAAGAGCCAAGGAAATACTAACTAGAAAATGATTTCGGGTCATTTGAATTAACAAAGAGTTAACTTGAAATTTTTGAAGGATACATATATCCTAATTTTTCTAACTTTTGGATCCAAAGACAAATCCCAATGTTTTATCCTTAACAAATCCGTCACTCCCATGTTTTCAATCAACTAAGGTCCTGTAATCTTCTTCTCCACAAAAGTAAAAAAATTAGTCTTTCCCAAAAACCTATTTTGTGAAAATATTTTGCTAAAAGACTCGCAAAAGATAAGCATGGGGGTGTAATAAACGTCAATTTATCATCATTCTTATACCCTATAACGTACCTAGTTCTTAAGATTTTAACTGCGCAATTGGGTTGTTGGGCTGCATTTAGGCATTCCAGTAGGTTAGGCATGTGTTGCATTCTTTTGTGTTTTTAATATAAGCAAAGAGTCAGATCCCACAAACCCTGACACTTTGGAAGGTAGAAGATGAAGAGGAAGCCCAAATTCAGTTGGATCCTAGCCAAATCCAGCTCATCACAATTGGATTCCAACTCCACTTAGTTGAAACTAGCTCATTTCAGCTCCATTCAACTCATTTCAATTAGATGGTAGCTCAAGCTAGCTCAACTTAGTAGACTTCAGCTCAATTCTAGCTCAACCTATTTGTGACTAGCTCATCTTAGCTCCATTTAGTTCACCTTAGCTAAATGGGAGCTCAGGCTAGCTCAACTTAGTTGATCCTAGCTCCTCTCAGCTCCATCCAGCTCTTGGAAGTACTATTTGACTAGGATTAACTACTACCATCAACTAGCTAACCCTAGTCAGCTGAAGAAGTTTTCAACCAGCTTGGGTCAGCTCGACTTCAGCTCCCGAAGACTCAACTCAACTTAGTTGACCTGAGCTACTTAACCTAAGCTAGTTATCTTAGCTAGCTGGGTGGTCTTTGGGAGGACTAGCTCTAGCTTACCTAAGCTCCAAACTAGAAAAAGCCAGCTCAGATTAGCTTAACTTAGCTACTAGCAATGAACTAGCTATCTAAGCTAGCTTCTGAGTTCTCAGGCACCTCTGCTTCAGCTACTATCAGCTCTAGGAAGATCATGCAGCTCCAACTTTAGCTCCTCATCCAAACCCTAGCTACTCCTCTACTACTCTACTAGCTAAGTTAGCTTAGCTTAGCTCAACCTAGCTCCACTTCATGGCCTACTACCCTACTACCTAAGCTCTACCAAAAAGACCACCTACTCCTACTTCATTTTGGTGTCAACTATCCCTTCCATCACCACCCTACATCCACCATCAAAATCCATCTCCACCCTCCATTTTCTCCCTCCAAAATCAACACCTTCTAGAAGGTATTTTTGGAGGGAAAACCAAGGCACCTCTTCATTTCCCTCCCATTTTTCCCTCCAAAAATATCCAAGCACCCCTTCATTTTCCTCTAAAAAATACCATAACCACTCCCTTTCCCATCCTATAAATACCCTACCCTACCACCACATAATTCCTATCCTCCCTTAGTTTAATTTCTACCCATATCCACCTACACCTAAGGCCAAGGAAGAAGAAGAGAAGAAGATCAAGGGGGCAACCTACCCGCCCCCTTGGTGCCTTCTTCCTCTCCCTTGTGCCACGCCAAGGAGGAGGAAACTTTCATCTAGGAAGGATGGCCTGACAAGAGGAGGAGCAAGGTGGTTGACGCCCCCCTTAGAGGAAGGCTTGGAGGAATATCAACTTGAAGGTAAGGAGGAAATCTTTTCAAGTAGAGGAGTTGCTGTGCTTGGAGCAAGACCTACCTCTTCCTTCATCATCGTTGGAGGACATTTTTCTTCATCTTTCTAAATTCTTGTATTAGCTAGTGTTGTACTTGTTTTTCTGAAACAAGCATTCCGCTACACTTCATTTAGTTGCTAGTAATGCAAGTTTTCAACTTTGCCTTCCATTTTCATGTTTTATGTTTAGTATGTTTTTCTTGCTATTAGAATTTTAGTGCACCACACTCTTCTCTTCTAATTATCTTAGGCGCACTTGTCTATGGTGAGCTTAGAAAGAGGGTTTCATTCTTGTCACTTTAAAATAGTTGATAGGCATAGTTTTAGCATAGTTCGTCTTCACTTTCAAGTACCTGATTGTTTTGAAAACCCTAAAAATAACAAAATTGAAAATACAAAAAGACAAGTGTGTATTTGAGAGGGGGGAGAGAGAATTATTTCACGTGATTAATAATTTGGCCTCCTTAGAGGACCCTAGATACTCATCCTATCTAGGTCTTATAAATGTTAAGAGTTGATCGATTTTACGTGTTTCAACGACAAAAACCTACATTTATAAAATCATGTAAAATCTATATTAGGCTACCTATCGGCTCCTTGTAAATATGATTTTCGCAAAAATAATAAGAAAATCATTCGAGGTGTGTATTGATGATATGCTTGTGAAGGGTTCAAACTTCCTGCAACACCTAGAACACTTGGCAGAGGTGTTCCAAATCCTAAGGAACACCAACCTCCGCCTGAACCCCGACAAGTGTACCTTCGGGATCTCCCTGAGCAAGTTCCTAAGGTTCCCAGTATCCAACTGGGGCATTGAAGCCAACCCGAACAAGATTTAGGCAATTGAAGATTTGCAACCGCCATGCACGCTAAAGGGGTTGCAGTCGTTAGTCGGCAAGATCTCCTCAATAGGCTGATTCTTGTCTCAATCCTTCGACAAATGTCTCCCCTTTTTTGGGTGCATAAAAAATCAAAAGTGCTATAACATCGCCCACTGAACTCCCCACTGCCAGAAGGCCTTGGAGGAGGTCAAGAATGCACTCCAAAGTCCCCCCATTCTGACGGCCCCCCAGCAAGGGGAAGTTCTATCGCTATATTTAGCCACCTCAGTAGCCACAGTCAATGCCGTCTTAGTCGGTGACCGTGGAGGAATTCAATGACTCGTGTACTTCGTTAGTAAGACCTATCAAGGATCAGAAGCCAAGTACACGGTCATTGAAAAGCTGGGGCTAGCACTCATCATCACAACCCGAAAGTTACGCCCATACTTCCAAGCCCACACATTAATGGTCTTGTCAAACTACCCCTTTCGAAGAATGCTACACAACCCCACGGGATCAGCACGACAGATCAGATGGGCTATGGAGTTGGCCAAATTTGATGTCAAATATCAGTCGAGAAAAGCAATCAAGGCGCAAGCCCTAGAGGACTTCATAGCCGAATTCACAGATCCCAATGCCTCCCTCACACTCCCCTGGTGGCTATATGTCGACGGCTTGTCTATGACAGTCAGGTCTAGGGCCAGGATAGCTCTAACCGCTTCAAACAGAGTCACTCATAAGTAAGCCATAAAATTGGACTTCCCCGCATCCAATAACCAGGAAGAGCACAAGGCCATGATGATAGGCATCTGGCTAGCAAAATCCATGGGGATCACCTTGCTCGAGGTCCACACGAACTCCCAGCTGGTCACCAACCAAATAAACGGTGAGTACCAAGCTCGGGATCTAAACATGTTGTTGTATGCCAGCAAAGTCAAGGAGGAGCTGGCGGATTTCAAGACTGTCTCCATAAGGTAGGTGTCCCGAGCGGACAAGCCCCCGGCAAACGCGTTGGCTAAACTTGCCGCCACCATCCCTTAGGGAAAAAACAAGGACATCTGCCTCCAAACCCTGAGAAAGCCAACCATCCTCGCTCCCAGAACATTCATGATAGAGCAGTCTCCTTCCTGGATGATGCCTATCATTACTTATCTAAACTCTGGCTAATTAACCCCGAGGGAACCCTGGCCCAGAGCCTTCCACCTAAAAGCCTCGAGATACACTCTGATGGAAGGGTAGTTGTACAAGCGTGGGTATTCCACCCCCTACTACACTGCCTAACTCAAAAAGAGGCAGCCTAAGCCCTCCAAGAAGCCCATGGAGGCATTTATGGGAACCACGAAGGATACAAGGCACTCCTGGCCCGATTATTCCAAGTAGGCTACTTCTGGCCCCAAATGAAGTAACATTGCAAACACTTCGTGTACAAGTGCGAAAAATGCCAGTGGTTTGCCACCCTACACCACCTATCGCCTGGAAAGCTGGTACCTATCATGTCACCCATCCCCTTTGTAAAATGGGGCATGGACTTTGTCGGCCCCTTCTCGCCAGCCCTAACACAGAAGCGATTCATTCTGGTGCCCGTCAGCTACTTTTCTAAATGGGTCAAGGCCAAAGCCATGGCTAGCCCCACAGCCGATAGGGTAATATCCTTTGTCCACAAGAGCATCATAGATCGATACGGGATACCCCACTACATAGTCACGGACAATGGAACCTAGTTCGCCTGCAAAAGATTCGAAGAATTTTGTGCCAGCTGGGACATCCGTCTGTGCTTTACGTCAGTGGGTCATCCCCAGGTGAATGGACAAGCTGAGGTAACTAACCACACCATCATCTTAGCGCTCAAACACCAGATGGATTCAACCAAAGGGAGATGGGCAGACAAGCTTCTAGACATTCTCTAGGGATACAAGACTTACCAGAGGACTTCCATAGGCCATACATCATTCAACCTGGTATACATCATGGAAGCCCAACTCTCCATTGAAACAGTCCTCGCCACATACAAAATGCAGCTCTATGACCCAGCCATCGATGATGATCAGTTCCGTTCATCCTTAGACTTCCTAGATGAGTTAAGGGATAAGGCATCCAAGACAGCACTCCAGCATAAGGAGGTTGCAGCTGCCTCCTATAATAAGTGCATCAAGAAGCGGACATTCTCTCAAGGAGACTTGGTCCTACGTAAGTGCAAAGTCTCCATGCCGAGCCAGTCAAGCAGAAAGCTAGACCCATCATGGGAAGGGCCTTACAAGATTCGTAAAGATAGTCAGACGACTTCTACGAATTACAAGCCTGTTCAACTTGGATTTTCATGTTTTCGAATATGAAAATCATCGTTGTGTCATAGTATAGTGTGAAATTTGATAAAAAAAATCTAAATAACGAGACTTGGAGTTTCGGTTGTTCGTCTCTGGGAGGCGTTATGGAAATGCAAAATAAATTCGATCTCTTTTACTCTCTACTTAAAATCACATGTCAGTTTATACTAAGTTATGTATTCATGCACGACATGCTATTGCAACAGAAATATAAAATGAGCACAGGCAATTGATTATCATGCGAAAGATATGGCAGTCAAGCACATAGTGATTTTCACACATAGATATAGAGATGTATAAAAAGATGATTTCATTGATTGCATCAGGGTTACAGAGCAGAACTAGTGGAAGGCTTGTAGAGGAATGCTTGAAAACATAAAACTAGCTAGTAGAAAACGACTGCATACATGAATCTATGGGGGGATTATGCATGCATCATTGGGGGAGAAATGTGGAGCTACACTACTAAGCAGAAATAAAGCAGTAAATCTATGAAGAACTATGTATAGCTAACAGAAATAAGGGCATTTGGAGGTGGGCTCCGATGGCCTTTGACTTGGTTGAGAGGAGAAAGAGGGGCGGCCAATGGGGCTTAGGCCGGCCCTTGGAGAGGTGGAGGAGGAGTGCTCTAGCCATGGCATGGAGGTGGTGGAACCATGGTGGGAGCTCGTGGAGTGGAGGTGGAATGGAGGTGGAGTTATGCTAAAACTAGATGGAAGGCTAAATGGGTGCAAATGGCTCCCCAAGGGTTCTTTAAGTAGACCCAAGGGAGCCTCTCTAGAGGAGTGTGGAACTCTCTAGAGAGAGCTCCAAGTGTGGCCGTCCAAGAGAGAGAGATGGTGGTTCTTAGATCCACCAAAAGTGGATTTACAATTTGAATGTCTCTTGGTTGCTAATTTTAGCAACCAAGAGTGGTGCCACCTTGAGGAGAGTTCTAAAGAATTCTAGGTGGGTGTGTGTGTGTGTGGTCGTGCCCTAGGTGGCTAAGTGAGCTAGGTTAGATCCTAATAGGTTTGGGTTAGGGCAGGTCTCAAATTAGGGTTGCAAACCCTAATTTGCTAAGGAGAAAATGCAATTAAACTTAACACAAGTTTAATTGAATGAGTGTGAACCTAATTGAGAGTGAAATAACTCAATTAGGTTGGGCTTAGGTCAATTGGACTCTCACTGAGTCCAATTGGACTTGTGTGGGTTGAGATCTGAACTCAATTGGACTCTATGAGTCCAATTGGATAGGCAATGGTAATTGACTATGATCCAAGTCAATTGGGCTTAGTGAGAACCTAATTAGGTTCATAGGAGGGTTTAGAGGTGGTGTACTAGGGTTAGGGTACCTTAATTTATGTTCCCAAGGGGTTGGAATTGGGTTTAGGGACCTAGGAACTCAAGATCAAAGCTTGATTCCAAAACAGGAACTAAAGAGCAGTTCCAGACGTCTGATAATAGTATCAAACGACTTATACTAAAAAATCAGAAGTCCAGACTTGTTGTCTGGACGTCCAATCAGAATCAGGAGGGATTCAGGGTTATGTCTTGGGTATTCTGCAGAAATTAGACGTCTGACCAAGTGTCTGGATGTCCAATAACACTACAGACATGGGTTTAAGGTGTGCGCGTTGTGGCTAAGGGTCCTGGACATCCAATAACTTACCTGGGTATCCAGATAAGGGCTGAAATTAGGGTTTTAAGGCTTCCTAGGCTACGGTGACCTAATCTAAGGGTGGCTAAGGCTTGGGAAGGCTTCTAGGGCTATCCTAGGGCTAGGATTGAATCTAAGTTCTTCATAATTTACCGCTTTACTTCTACTCATTAGCATAGCATACCTCAACCCTTTACATTATTTCTCTACTACATTTTATTCTAATCTTTTACTTCAGCTCTGATGCAGCCCTAGCTACAGGTCTAGCTTCGGATCCAGCTTCTGATCCAACTTCTAAGCTTCTTATTTCCTGCAATTTATATGATACACTTAATTAGTACATTATATCATTGTTTCATGCATAGCTAAAGGAAAGCAGTAAAGATGCAAGTAATGCTTATGCATGGATGAATTACACTAGCTTATGCTAAGTTCTAGCCTAATTTAGGTCAATTAAGACCTACGATTACTGTGCAATCATACCCCCATCCCTAAATCTTGCTAGTCCCTAGCAAATGTAAAATTAAGTTATTTACAGAAGGGTCCCTAGGGATTGATTGTTTTTATCAAGTATATGCCTAGGAATTCATTTCCTTTTTGTGTTCATCCTAAAATCATGAAATCCAGACAATCGTGAAAGTACAGCTATGTAGGTTTTGCAACGGATTCAAGTGAAAAACTTGATTTATCTTTAAAGTCTATACTTGACCCCTAGTAAAATTATAGCGGGATAGGCAAACTTCTTCCCTCGGGGTATTCAACATATTTTATGAATTCCACCTCGGCTTTAAGCTTGGGTAGAGAATGTCTGAGGGAAATGGTTGTTTATTTGGTGGCTCACTCTCATTTGGTGCTACATAAAGATTAGTACTACATAATCTAGATTCATAAATTATTAGGTAATTCAACTTAGAGAAAGATGAGAAAAACTATGCTCTCTTTTGGTTCCTTTGTATTCATTCTCTCTTTCTCTTTCTTTTCTTTTCTTTTCTTAAGCTCACAATCTCACCAGATTTACACATATATTCCATATTTGGTGGTCTTACATGGCATTAACACTTTAATCGGGTTCCAATAATCCTAGCACTAAGTCGGAATTTTTCAACCAATATTTGGGTAGTTAGAAATATAGAAAAAGTGGGTTAAGGTCATATTTGGTGGATTTCAATTTTATTTGGTGGTATTGCCTCAATGCAAATAAAATAAACACTGGACACTCAACTCTTTTTCTTCTTTTTTTTCTTCTCTTTTTTTTCCCTTTTTTTTTCATTCTCTCATTTTTTTCATTTTTCATTTTTTTCATTTTTTTTCATATAATTTTTCTAACACAACACAATCTAATAACACATTCATGAATTTTATTGAGGAGGCATTATTAGATATTAGTGGTACTCTAGAGACATTGGGTGACTTATTTGGTGGAAGTGCCTACTCTCGACACTGGGAAAGACGGATAGAACGGTGTATTTTTGACCTTGACATCAATATCCTTTTTCTGCCGAGGATTCCGTAAAGAATGGTCATAACCATCCACCTTAGCCCTAGTTTTATTAGAACTCGCTCTCCACATATTTCCTTGATTGGTGGCTCTCAATATTTCACACAAAATGTATACGCAGGAACTGAGAGTGGAAACTATGCCTATTCTCTGAGTATCATTATCTAATTATCTAGGATTCCAAATTCCTTGCACTAATTTTAGACCACCAGTATACTATACTCTCATCCCACACTATTTGGTAGATTTTTAGAAGAAAATCTGCTTGACTCCCAAAACGCTGTCCAGGGGTTCAGGAAAAGAAGCACTGCTTCTTCTCAACAAACTAAAGATATATATCAGTATTCACCGTGAATCCATTGTAAATCTACGTGTGGGTGTGAAAATTGTACTAGATTCCAGATTACAGGAATCAACTAGAGGATAAAATCCCTAATGCATTCTCTTAATAAAAATAATCTTATTCATAAATGCACTCTGTATATATACTATAAACAAGTAACCTCTTTCATTTATACTTCATAAATTCCTTTATCGGGTTACATTCAGCTTAATCCTAAATTTAGAACAAAAGGGTGAGCAGGTGAGTTGAAAATGGCTGTTGCGGATGATTTCTAGCTTCAATGCGAGCATTGGAGGTGGAGTCGGTTTTTCTTATATTTGGGATCCTAAAGTACATTTGATATGCTGTTCCGAGGTTTTCTAAGTGTTGGCATGAAAATTTTTCAGTTTTGCTATATATCTACCCCCTATGCCTAAGTTCTTGCATGTCATTATGCATGAATATAAAAGAAAATAAATACAGCAGGGAGTAAGTGGCAAAGATCACCTGGAATTGCTCCTAAATTTTTAATGTTCAGCATCGGCCAACTTGATAGTATGCAATATGCGAAAAGGAAATATGCTAAAAGAAAATTATGCTATGTATATGAATGGTTTGTATAGGGTATGACGAATGTGGGTAGATGCTGAGTGTAATGCCTCCAGCTGGGTGAAAACTCAATCATACATCCTCGATAAGATGAATGACTTCGTCAGCTGAAGGAGGTTCCTCGGCCATTAATGGCTTGAGGTGCTGGTCATTTACTATAGAAACATGCCCAGATTTTGGATCCATGATTTGGACCGCCCCATTAGGATAGGGGTGAACCACAACGAATGGGCCAATCCACTTGGACTTGGGTTTCCCTACAAAGAGTTTCAGTCGTGAATCAAACAACCAAACCTGCTAGTTGGGCGTGAATGCTTTCTTTCGGATGTGGCAATCGTGAAAGGCCTTAGTCTTATCCTTGTATATCGCTGCATTCTCATAAGCCTCCCGTCAGATTTCTTCTAATTCGCTGAGCTGGAGCTTTCTTTCATGACCTCCCTTATTGAGGTTAAGGTTACATTTTCGCACTGCCCAGAAGGCATGGTGTTTCAGCTCGACAGGAAGGTGACAGGCCTTACCATATACCATGTGATATGGCGACATTCCGAGTGGGGCCTTGTAGGTGATCTGATATGCCCAAAGTGCATCAACTAATTTATCGAACTAGTCCTTCCTATCCGGTCTGACCATCTTCTGGAGAATTTGCTTGATTTGATGGTTAGACACTTCAGCCTGCCCATTAGTCTGCGGATGATACGGGGTGGCTATACGGTGATGTACCCCGTATTTCTTTAGTAATGACCTAAAGTGGGCATGGATGAAGTAGCTTCCCCCATCACTAATCGGAGCACGGGGTGTTCCGAATCTCGCAAAGATGTATTCTTGTACAAAAGCAATGATGGTTTTATGATCAGCCCGTCTCGTCGGGATGGCTTTGACCCACTTCGAGACATAGTCAACAGCAAGCAATATGTACTCGAAGCCATGCGAATTCGGAAAAGGGCCCATAAAATCGATGCCCCAAACATCAAACACTTCTACAACCAAGATGGGTTGGAGAGGCATCATGTCTCTCGTGGTCATTGAACTGACTGATTGGCATCGTTTACAGCACTGGGCGTACTCATGTGTATCTCTAAAAATGGTTGGCCAGAAAAATTCATACTGTAAAATTTTTGCAGCAGTTTTCCATCTTGAGAAATGACCACCACAAGCATCGCTGTGGCGAAAAGATAACACACTAGGAATCTCAGAATCTGGGATGCATCCTCTGATGATCTGATCGGCTCCAATGCGGAAGCACAGTGGACCATCCCAAAGGTAGAAATAGGCCTCTGCTATGAATTTGAGTTTCTGGTCCTTAGATAAGTTCGCAGGAATCTTGCCTGCGATAAGATTGTGATATCCGCGTACCAGGGGAACTCAACAGAGTGAATTGCCAAAAGAGATTCATTGGGAAATTGATCTGAAATAGGAAGGGAGTAAGGGATGTGGGTTGGGTCTAGTCTGGATAAGTGATCCGCCATGACATTTTGTTTTCCGGCTTTGTCGCATATTTCGATATCGAACTTTTGCAATAGAAGGATCCATTTGATAAGACGGGGTTTGGTGACCTTCTTTGCCAACAAATCCTGGAGGGTGGAGTGGTTTGTGAAGATGATGATCTTAGACCCTAACAGATATGATTGAAACTTCTCCAACCCGAATACTATTGCTAGCAGTTCCTTTTTAGTGACAGTATAATTATGCCGAGCTTCATTCAGCGTCTTGCCAGCATAGTATATGACGAAGGGTTGTTTTTCCCGACACTAGCCTAAAATAGCTTTGACAGCAAAATCAGAGGCATCGCACATCATCTCAAAATCAAGAGACCAGTTGGGTGGTTAGAGAATCGAGGAATCAGAGAGAACTCTTCGTAAAGTCTTGAAGGCACTGAGACACGAGGTGTTAAATTCAAATGGGTTATTGGCTACTAGGAGATTCGTCAAAGGTCGTGCAATTTTTGAGAAATCGCGTATAAATCTCTGGTAAAATCAACGTGGCCCAAGAATAATCTTATCTGCTTGACCGAGCTAAGTGAGGGTAATCGAGATATGACTTCAGATTTAGCTTGGTCGGCCTCGAGTCCATTGGCAGAGATTTTGTGCCCTAGTACAATGTCATCCCTCACCATGAAATGGCTCTTTTCCCAGGATAATACTTGACGTGTCGATTCTTCTCTTTTAAAGTCGTTTGTAGTTTTATGTGGTGGAAAAATCGACTAATCAATAATTAAAATAACCACTCGCAGAAGAGCGGGTCGTGTCTATAGGGAGGCAATGACGTATTTAAACTCGCACCGATTAAAAACGTATGTTCACGGTTAGTTTCGACGAGAATCGAGCCAAATCTGCCTTCAGATTAAGATAGTATTAAGAGAACATGCTGAAATGGCAATTTTGAACAACTAACTGATATTTTTTGCAATGCAGCTTTAATAAAATATTAATAAAAGATGACAATGGCAAAGAATATAAATATTAATGGGGCATGTACTGTAGCAAAACAGGGGATCTTCTTCCCCTCGTCCGTGCGTGATGAAGAAGGAACGGCCGAAGGCGTGAAGCTCGGAGGAAGCTCTTTAGACTGAGGGCTTCGTAGCGGTGGCAGCAGCGAGTTGCGAGGTGGCTAGAGCCGGATGGACGGAGCTTCGGTGAAGGTGGATTTCAACGGGCTGAAGTGCCCAGGCCGTACGACGTGGACGGGCGCGGCTGAGGTTCTGGCGAGGAGGCTTACGCGCTGCTGTTGCGTACTGCTAGCCGCACTGCTGCAACCCGCACGCTACAGCTAGAGGGCGTGCGGCGGGTGCTGTAGGAGATGCGGCTCTGCAGGCAGCAAGGAAGACGTGCGGCGGTTGCTGCAGGGTTTGCGCGGGCTTGTGCAGCCGGTGCTGAGCAGCTGCTGCTGCTATTGAAGGCGGGCGCTCGGAAGTGGGCGCATTGGAGTGGGTGTGCTGGAGGTGCTGGCGATCTTGTGCAGGTGATGCACGTGTAGAGAAGAACGCGTGGTGCTGGTGGGCTTGGCGCTGGAGTGGATGCTGCAGGAGGTGGGGCAGAAGTGTGCAGTTGGAGGGGTGCGGGTGTGAAGGCGGTGAGGCGCAACAAGGGCTTGCGCCGTGGATGCTGTAGGAGGTGGGACGGAAGTGTGCAGTTGGAGGGGTGCGGGCGTGAAGGCAGTGAGGCGCAACAAGGGCTTGCGCCGTGGATGCTGCAGGAGGTGCGGCATAAGTGTGCAATCGGAGGGGCACAGGCGTGAAGTCAGCGGCCGGTTGCTGTTGGAGTATGGGGTCGAAGCTTCAGACATCCAGGAAATTTCCCGGACGTCTTAACTGATTGAGGAGATGAAAATGTAGTGGCTGCGGCGGTGGTTGTTGGTGATGACGGCGAGGGTGGTGCACGCTGAGGTGCTCACGGTAATGCGGACGAGCTCCAGATGGCGGTGAGGCCTGTCACACCACACGCCCACGATGGTGGAGGCTCGTCGCCACGGTTGAGGCCGGCGATGTGGAATGGACGAGAGATGAACTCTCTACACAGTGGTGGGTCGGGGGTGGAGGCCTCCAGAGCTTGGCTGCCTCTTCCTCTTTTTGTAGCTACCTGCATGAATTTGAATGGAGAGGCGGGAGTAGATCCACATTCTCCGCTAGTCCATGAATGTAGGCTTTAGTGCAGTAGCTGGTGGCGTTGTAGCGGCAGCCGAAGGAAATACAGCCATTGATGAAAGAAGAAGAAGAATAAAAATAGTGATAAAATATTATGGTTATTTATATACAAACCCTCAACTTTTATGTTAACTTAAACTAATGCATGCAATGCACCTAATTGGTTAACTAATTAAATGAATGCAATTCTAAGTTAATTCTAAATGTATTTAAATATGAATGCAATGCATGAATTATGCAAATAAATTAGAAATATGAATTAATCTATTTACATCTTAATTTATGCTAAATAAATGTTAGAATTAACTTAATGTCTAGGCACTTAAATATTTAAATAGCCCACAAATATGGGCTAATCAATACCCCCATGCCTAATTTTTGCTAGTCCCTAGCAAATCCAAGCAAAACCTAGCACTCCAAGTAGACTAGTCAACCCAAATCGATCTTCCTTTAGAAACATATTAAGTTTAGACTCTAGACCTAAGGTTCCTAAGTAGTTGCTGAGTTACAAACTAGTTCGGCTAAAGACGAGTTGCAGGCACGAGTTTCCCTGATTTCTAACTCTACCCTATGGTTTATTGATCCCTGAGATTAAAGCATCTGTGCATGTGCGTTAGTCTAAGTTATTTAAGTTAAAGGAAAAAGGATTTTTTTATTTTTTTATTTATATATATATATATTTATTTTTGTTTGATTCCCCTAAGTCTAACCTCAGATTAGCTATCAACAAGGTCTGTGTCGGATTCATTGTCCCCATTATCGTACCTCGAAGGGTGCCTGACTTTCAATGCTTCGAGATAGCTCCGCCCATAGCGACCCAAAGAACTCCTGGCAATCGACACTTCGAGATAGTATCGCCCATAGATTTCTTAAGCGAATTCAGGCCTATGGCAATCGGCACTTCGAGATAGGGCCGCCCAAGGTACCTGAACCACACAATGCGCTTACATGCCCCTAATAGGATGGATATCCTAAGAGACAAGCGCCGAGGAGGTAATATGTTAACATCACATCCTCAAGGTGAGTATATACTCCACTTCTCCTACGGCGGGAACTCTTCCAATCAAATTGTATTTTCAAGCCTCTCCTAAGTCAAAACTAAGAGAACCAAATCTCTTTTAAGAAAGAAAGAAATTAAGTTGATTACCAGACTAAGTGTGTGAAATTTGGATGCTTGGGTTACAAGGACCCGTAAACCAAAAGGTAGAACAAGACTCCAGGTACTACCCCACCTTTTAACTCAAACCCTAGTTTTCCTTCCTCAACCTCTTGAGGAATGTTCTGCAACTTAACTCCTACTTAAGTTTTTAAGTCCACAAAGGACCCTAAAGGTCTAAAGCTAGTAGCTCATTTAGCTTCTAAAGTTTGACCCTAGAATTAACTTAGTTTACCCTAGAGTTCTAATTTACTTAAGAATGTAGGACCTAGCTAGTTAAGCTCAAAACCCTTTTTTTTTTAATGCAAATGTATGCAATGAATGCACTATGCTATGTATATCCCCAAGTACACCCCCCCATGCCTAAAATCTGCAATGTCCCCTTGCATAGAAGGATATTACCTGGGTCAGACTTGGGCTGAATAGCCAAAGAACCTGTAAATCAGGTTCAAGGATTGTAGAAATAGGCCCTAAAAATGAGAAAAGTAATGCTGGCCTAGAAAATAGGTAACCTAGGATGTTGGCGAGCTGATGATGAATCCCGATAGCGAATGCTCGCCCAACTAAGATGGGAATGAAATCTTCCCAGGTTACCAGAGGAGGTTCTAAAGGATAAACATGTATAACAACCTCCAAAGCGGTAGGGGGAGGATAACAAGGATTCTCCAAAAAGAATAGGGAAGGAATGGTGCAGAGATAAACCCCCAGTGCAATGGACTGATTAAAGAAATCATCAATCCATACCTGATACTCCATTACGGGAAATATTGGTTTGTTAAGCCCCCCGGTCAGAACAAAAGTGAGCAATTCTCTAAGGCAAGGATCGTCTAGGGTGTCCAAGTTTCGAGGTTGTGGGATGGCCATAAGATCTAGATTGGGTTTAATCAGCTTGGTGTCCATCCCTAACACTCTTCCCAAATCCTCAATTGCATCCCTAGCATTCCTTGCACCATCACATGTATCTTCCTGCCCTTCATCAGGAGTCACAATTTCGCCTTCAGACATAAGCGAATCAGAGGGTGACTTCAAAATAAATGAAGGCAGGTTGGAAGCAACAGATCTAGGGATTATCCTATCAATGTCATCCCCGGGTTTTTGTTCTTTACTCAAATCATCCCCGGAGTCTATATGTGAATCCACATAAATCTTAGAAGTTGCTTCCAAATTTTCCATCATTTCATCATGAGGAGAAATATCATCAATGGGTGTGCTAAGGAAACCTAATTTGATCAAATTTGTGACATCCTCAGGGGCTAACTCTTCAAATAAGACATAATCACCCTTATTGTCACTCCAAATCTTGAATGTAGGTTCCTCATATAATTCGTCTTTCTCCTCATCATATGATTCATCATATACCCGAGGTCTAGAATCATTTAATATCTCAGCAAATCCTCTAGGGTACTCTATCTGAGGTAAATGGTTTACACTGGTAACATCAGACTCCTCAGATAGGTCAATTTCTTCATGGTTAGGTTCCCTAAGGGTGGGCTTGAGTTCCATCTCGTGATCAGAAGGGAGGGTAGGATTAACAACTTGACTTCGACCCACTTCATCAAATGTCACGAAAATACTATCATCTGGGTCGAGGTCTTCCAATGGTACCATCATTCCCTTCTTTTGACTCCAATATAATTCAGGTGGATACTCAACCTTATCATCATCTTCCTCGGGTTGCCACCTTTCTTCATCCAATGCATAGCTACTTTCATATGTATCTTCCTCACATTTAAGGCGTGGATCTCTCAAGGAAGTGTCATCTAATGGGGAGGTTTCAAAATCGATCCTTGAAAAGTAGTTATTCTCCCCAAAATTTCCCTCCAACTTAAAGTGCAGCTCTCCCACGGGAGATGCATCAATTGTAGAGGGGTGTACGTCATCCTCAATGGGGTAGATTGGGTGGCTTATTTCATCTCTTTCTTGTTGGCCTACTCTCGAAGATTCTCCTAACAATTCGATCATTTCGTTTTGCATTTTCTGTATTTCCATCTTCAAAGAGGAGATGTCATTTCTATCATGAGAGAAGTCAGGCTCAGGCTTATAGTACCTAGGAGTGTCTGTCCAACCATTATAATTTTTCAGGGAGGGTGGTTTGGGTATTTCTATGGTGTGTGGGATATTGGGCAAAGCAAATCCCGCTCCTAGGTTCTGCTCACTAATTTGGGGCTTAATTAGGCCAATACTCCTATAATAGGAGTAAAACAGATCCTAATGATTGTCATTATGTCCATCAAGAGATGGACCATCTCGACGTATGGGATCAAAGGATGCAGAGTGGGGGTGAGGGTGTGGGCAAGATGTGAAAGGATGAAAATCAATGTGGTTCATTCTAACTCACGCCTCAATCAGAATTTCCCAAGCAAAACACAATTCAAAAAGGACTTTTTAGGTCTTTCCCAATTTAGGCTTTTGATTTAAGTCAGATTGTAGGTGACAATACAATTTGTTCAGTCAATTTACGTGCTTATTGTCGACCTACGACTCGCCTAAGAAGACCTAGTTGGAGCTTAGGTATTCTTCTCTAAATCTCAAATGGTAAAGCAAATCCAAAGACGAAAGATCGATGGATGCAAGTAGGCCTAAGCCTTCCTTTGAAGCTGTGCTTTCAAGGTGCTTCTCAACTACCCCCAAAAATCCGTGACAGGGTATCCCCCTCTTTGGATTTACAAAACATTTGATCTCAAGTTTCAAACACTTCAGATCCAATGATAGGAGGGCTCTTATCCTAGTATTTCCAAACCTAAGGAGTGTCTAAAAGCGTGCCGTGGTGCAAGCGAAATAAGTGTGCATACACCGCAAAAGATTTTGAATTTTAAATCGCACGCTAAGTTTGAAAATCAAATCCTTGGTTTAAAATGCCCCTCCTTTAATTATTCCTTTTTCTAGAAAATATGTGACCATTTGTTAGATCGCTTCAAGACAAATTATGTGGTCTTCGAATTAAGTCCAAATGCAATGCGTGATCAAGAATAGGATGCAAAGTAAGAGAATGTGTACCTTGCTTCCAGCAATCAACGATGCGAGAATGTACGCAATGCAAAGAAGTAAATCTAGAGGCTGCTCATACAGACCTAAATGGTTCGTCCTAGGGGCAGGTAGCTTCTAGCAGGCAGCTTATTATTATTTTTTAAACTACTTATGCACAAACAAATAAAGGTAAATAATCCACTAAATAAACTAAAAACCTAAATCTATAGAAAAGGGAACAAGCTCCCAAAAATTACCCAACACGGGCCTAAAACAAAATCGAGGAACAAACCCCTCAAAATATACCCCAGAACAAGGGTTTCAAACCAAATGTACAATAAAAAATTAAGCCTAAAGTCTTAATCCTACTCTAATTAAATTAGCAACTAGATGTACGTCGCGTCCTCGTCCTTCCCCTCCTTTGTAAGGTGGCTCAATCAATTTCTCCTCTGGCGATGTCAAGGGTCGCCTTCACAATGGCTGATTCCTCACATAAATTTCTCGCACAGAAAAAATAATAATTGTTCAGATCACTGTGCAATAAGAAATAATAAAAAATAAGATCAGGTGAAATTATTGCATCTGTTGCCTCCCCAGCAATGGCACCATTTGATGTGTCGATTCTTCTCTTTTAAAGTCCTTTGTAGTTTTATGTGGTGGAAAAATAGACTAATCAATAATTAAAATAACCATTCACAGAAGAGCAGGTCGGGTCCACAGGGAGGCAATGACGTATTTAAACTCGCACCGGTTAAAAACGTATGTTCACAGTTAGTTTCGACGAGAATCGAGCCAAATCTACCGTCAGATTAAGATAATATTAAGAGAACATGCTGAAATGGCAATTTTGAACAACTAACGGATATTTTTTGCAATGCAGCTTTAATAAAATATTAATAAAAGATGACAATGGCAGAGAATGTAAATATTAATGAACCATGTACTGTAGCAAAACAGGGGATCTTCTTCCCCTCGTCCGTGCACGATAAAGAAGGAACGGCCAAAGGCGTGAAGCTCGGAGGAAGCTCTTTAGACTGAGGGCTTCGCAGCGGTGGCGGCGGTGAGTTGTGAGGTGGCCGGAGCCGGCCGGACGGAGCTCTGGTGAAGGTGGGTTTCGACAGGCTGAAGTGCCGCAGACTGTGCGGCGTGGACGGGCGCGGCTGAGGTTCTGGCGAGGAGGCGCACGCACTGCTGTTGCGTACTGCTGGCTGCATTGCTGCAATTTGCGCGCTGCAGCTAGAGGGCATGCGGCGGGTGCTGCAGGAGATGCGGCTCTGCAGGCTGCAAGGAAGACGTGCGGCGGTTGCTGTAGGAGGTGCTGCAGGGTGCACGTGGGCTTGTGCAGCCGGTGCTGAGCAGCTGCTGCTGCTGCTGAAGGCGGGCGCTCGGAAGTGGGCGCGCTGGAGGCGCTGGTGGTCTTGTGCTGGCAATGCACGCACAGTGAAGGACGCGCGGTGCTGGCGGGCTTGGCACTGGAGTGGATGCTGTAGGAGGTAGGGCGGAAGTGTGCAGCTGGAGGGGTGTGGGCGAGATGGCGGCGAGGCGCAGCAAGGGCTTGCACCGTGGATGCTGCAGGAGGTGCGGCGCAAGTGTGCAACTGGAGGGGCGCGGGCATGAAGTGAGCGGCCGGTTGCTGTTGGAGTGTGGGGTCGAAGCTTCAGATGTCCGGGAAATTTCCCAGACGTCTTAACTGACTGAGGAGATGAAAATGCAGTGGCTGCGGCGGTGGTTGTTGGTGATGACGGCGAGGGTGGTGCACGCTGAGGTGCTCACGGTAATGCGGACGAGCTCCAGATGGCGGTGTGGCCTGTCACACCACACTCCCACGGTGGTGGAGGCTCGTCACCACGGTTGAGGCCGGTGTGTGGAATGGACGAGAGATGAACTCTTTGCATAGTGGTGGGTCGGGGGTGGAGGCCTCCAGAGCTCGACTGCCTCTTCCTCTTTTTGTAGCTACCTGCATGAATTTGAATGGAGAGGCAGGAGCAGATCCACATTCTCCGCTAGTCCATGCATGTAGGCTTTAGTGCGGCAGCTGGTGGCGTTGCAACAGCAGCCAATGGAAATGCAACCATTGCTGAAAGAAGAAGAATAAAAATAGTGATAAAATATTATTGTTATTTATATACAAACCCTCAACTTTTTTGTTAACTTAAACTAATGCATGTAATGCACCTAATTGGTTAACTAATTAAATGAATGCAATTCTAAGTTAATTCTAAATGCATTTAAATATAAATGCAATGCATGAATTATGTAATTAAATTAGAAATATGAATTAATCTATTTACATCTTCATTTATGCTAAATAAATGTTAGAATTAACTTAATGTCTAGGCACTTAAATATTTAAATAACCCACAAATATGGGCTAATCAGTACTAGGTTTACCTCAATACATCATTTCAGGATCTTGGTGACGTTTTCAAGACAAGACGCAAAGTTATCTCTAAAGACAGAGAAGTCGTCCATGAATACTTCCACATAGTCCCCTATCATGTTAGAGAAGATGGCTATTATACAACGCTGAAATGTCGTTGGTGCATTGCAAAGGCTGAAGGGCATTCGCTTGAAGGCGAATGTTCTGAAGGGACATGTGAAAGTGGTCTTGTCTTAATCATCCGGGCCAATCGCTACTTGATTATACCCGGAGTATCCATCTAAGAAGTAAAAGAAACTGCGTCTTGCTAACCACTCCAAGATCTAATCAATGAATGGTAAGGGAAAGTGATCCTTCTGGGTAGCCGTGTTCAGTTTTCTGTAATCTATGCAAACCTGTCATAGTGTCACGATGCAGGTTGCGATGGATTTGCCCTTATCATTTCTTACAACGGTGAGTTTTGCTTTCTTGGGTATTATCTGGATCAGACTCACCCATTGGTTGTCAGAGATTGGGTATATATACCTGCATCCAACCATTTGATGAACTCTTTCTTAACAACCTCTAGCATGTTCAGGTTCAGCCATCGTTGAGGTTGTCTTGAAGGTTTCACCCCCTCATCTGTGTAATTGTGATGAGTGCAATACGAGGGGCAAATACCGTAAAGATCAGCAATACTCCACCCTAGGGCAGCCCTACGGTCTTGTAGCATAGAAATTAGCTGGTGTTCCTGTTCTTGGGTCAAGTGAGCATTGATAATGACTGGGTATGTCTCACTTTCACCCAAGAACACATATTTGAGTGAGTCAGGTAAGGGCTTCAATTCAATCAGGGGTGGATTAGACTCAGAAGTGGGGTTGGGAGTTGGAATGGGAGAAGCAGAATTAGAGGTGGAAGTCTGATGATTCGGATACATGTGAATTCCTGCTGATTCACCAGTTGTAAAGTGGTCGATTATGACTGTGTTAACGGAGAACCCGTCTGCTGTCGTCACTTCTTCCTATGTCAACAGGGGCGATTCAGTATTGTGTGGATCAGGATAGCCAGAGTCAAGGGTGTTGTGGTCAGATATACATCCCAGACAATCGAATCGTCGAGGAGATATGTGCATTGTAGTAGTCTTAGTCCTGTGTGGATTGAGGTCCAAGAACCCTGACAGTGCAGACGAGTGAGACATTGGGTCATCACAAAGGAGTCCAATGCTACCATAGTGTTCTGATTCTTCGTCCTCAGCATCCTCCTTGATATGATCACAATCGAAGTTCCTTGATGCCTTGAATATGTCAAGTCTAAGTCGCTCATTACCTAGGGCTATCTCCATACACCCAGAAGCACAATCAATGTTTGCTCGGGCTATCGCCAGAAATGGGCGAGCCAAAATAATTGGTGCATCACAGAGATTAGGAGGAACCTCCACATCAAGAACGAAAAAGTCTGCGGGAAGCAGAATCTGCGGACTTTCACGATCATGTTCTCAACCACCCCCTCGGTGTTTTCATTGATCTATCAGCTAGTTGAATCGTGACCGAGGTGGGTTTTAACTCCCCGAATCGAAATCGATCATATACGGTGGTGAGAGTTAGGTTGATGGACGAACCCAGATCTAGAAGGGCCCGATCAAATGGAGAATCCTGTAAGAAGCAGGAAATGAGTGGGGTACCAGGGTCTTTCTTTTTTGGCGGTAAGTCGGCTAGAATCACGGTGCTAGCGTCCTTCGATAGTATGCCTATCGTCCTATTCTCGCTTGTCGCTTCGGAATACAGTAGTCCTTGAAGAACTTCGCGACAGCAGGAATGTGATAGATGGCCTCAAGGAGAGGGACTTGAATATGCACTTCCTTGAACATCGACTTCAGGTCCTCGAAATTTCGCATGTCCTTTTTTCGTACTACATTTTGTATCAGATCCTCAGGAAAAGGAATGGGAATCTCAGAGTCAAGTGGCCTCTTGCCCTTATCTACCATAGGTGGCTCCTGAGATGGAGTCAAACCATTCTGCAGTGAAGGGCGCAAAAAATCAAGACCCACCTGCTTAAATGGTGGGTCGTGTGCTTTCTTCCTTCTCCTTAATGAAATAGCATTTGCATCAGCTTGCTGTCCATGAGGTGGTGGAGCGAAAGGGGCAGTGTATGCAATGTTCTGTATCAGAGGCGGATGGCCTTGAACGTAACCAGGTGGTATAGGAGGCGCCTATAATATGGCGTGTGCCTATCTCTGTGGCGCCTATAATATGGCGTGTGCCTATCTCTGTGGCGCCTGAAACCTGGGTGGGGTGCCCTGGTTTTGCACATATCGTGGGTTTAGGATAGGTTGGGAGGGCAAGGCTCCCTGGGTCCTATGCTCCTGTAGCAACTGTTTTTGTGTGTTTTGTATGTTCTGTATCTGGTCGGCCATTGCCTTCATGATCTGCAAGATATCCTGTGTAGATTTTCACATCAATTCTTGCAGCTCCTCTTTCAGTGCCTCCAAATCGGCTCGCTTTGGAGGGTGACTGGCAGCTTGATGCAGCGGCTGATAGACAGAGCGTGATTGTTGCTGTTGAGATAGGAATGGCTGCTGCCTAGGGTATGTGTTCTTTGCATTCTCATACTGCCTGGTCTGGTAGTGTGGATCTTGATGTTGTCTCTGTGAGTTACATAACCAAGAGAAGTTTGGATGCTGGCACCAACCAGGGTTATACGTCTCTGAGTACGGGTTATTACGCCCGTGTCCCTGAATAGCATTGATGTCTTTGTAGGCTGACGACGTCTGAGGCATATAGTCATCAAGGGAATACACATTATAATTATCATGTGGTGCGTAACCCTGATCATATGGTGCCAAATCGAGATTGTTTGCGGGATCCTGATACGTGGGATCTCCTGAATATGGAGGAGGTACATCTCGAGTGAGCAGATTAACTCGAGTAGGAGGGGCTCGGGATGCATAAGAGGGTCTCAGGGTAGTAGAATTACCGACCAGATCCTGTTGACCTCGAGCTATGTCATTGAGCTTCTTTCCCAGCAAATCCACTTTTCCCAGCTGCTTGGCGATAATTTCCATATCAGCTCGAATAGACTCTGCTTGAGATCATGGGTACTAACTCACTACTGTCTAGGCCGCTAGAATTGGTTCATTGATGAGGCACTCATTGAATTCTCTACTACAGACTCGAACAACTTAAATGAGATGTTTTCATCTTTCGCGAGGAAATTCCTGCCCCTGGATGCATCGGCCAGGTACCGATGTGTGTCGTCCAGCCCATGGTAAAAGATCTGAGCTAAGTGCCATCTGGGCACACCATGGTGCGGGCATTTTCCCAGGAGATCATGAAATCGGTCCCAGGCATCATGCAACTTCTCCTTAGGTCCTTGGGAGAAAGTTGTGATTGCTTGCCTCATTGCATTCGTCCGACCAATCGGGAAGAACTTCTGTAGGAATTCACATCGTAATTCCTGCCATGTTAAAATCAGCTTCCCAATGGTCTTGAACTAATATGAAGCTTTAACCTTGAGAGAAAACGGAAAAAGCTTCATTAGAACAATTCCAAGATCTACGTCCCTGGGTTGAGCCATTTCTGCGATTCAACTCAGGTCCTCTAAATGTTGAAATGGATCCTCGTTCACGTTTCCATAGAAGTAATTTTGGATTAGCCCAATTAGATTGGGCTTGAGCTCTAACACGTCTCCGCCTATGGGAATCCTAACTAGAGGTGCCACACTTGGCACTGCCAGATCGTAGAAATCCCGAAGCTATTCTCCTCGCGGTGGATGCTGCATTCTATCCAAAGTTTTCAGGATACGATCTATGTTTTGTTTTTGTCGTTCCTCAAATTCAATGACCTAGGCTTCTAGACGATCCATCGAGTCCAGATTTGCTAGATCCTAACCAGGTTGGGGTCCAGGGTTAGCCATCGCAACTAAGAGGGCAGAAGAAGAGTGTGGGGGAGAAGATGGTCCAGCGAGGTGACTTGCCTCCTTGGGAATGTCTCCCAAGGTCCAACCAGTTGAGGTCTCAGTAACCTCCTTCCTTGTATACACCAGCCAACCCATGGGTTGGTGCAGCCAGCTAGACAAGGCTAAGGCCCTATCAATCAGATGATCCTTATGATCAGATGATCGGATTTTTCATTTTGGGTTCGAATTCCTGAAGAAAAATTCATTGAGAACTGATTGAAAGCGATTCTCGCCTCTTAAGCTAACCCAGCCAATCTGATTACGAGGGGACTAAGGGGAAGGTTCTTCTTTTGGCTCGCGCCTCCGGTTCCGTTGACCCCTGAGCCACGATCGTTTGACACTACCCCACAGACTTAGTCACCATGTTTGGCCAGAGAGGTTGAAAACACCCAGTGGTATGACAATGAATTTGGGTTGATTTTGTATTTTAAAGTTTATTTTAACCCTTTTTCTTCACTGGGGTTTGGGGTGAGTGGCCCAAAAGGTAACCAGGCTCATCGATTAAACACTAGACTTAACTAAGCCTAGGTTAGATCAAGTGTGGTCTTTAGAGTGTAACCCTAAAGGTGTAACCTAGGGTTCATACAGTTCTAGTTTTTTTTTTTCTTTCTTTTCAGTAGACCACAAGAATAAAAATAGTTCTCTGAATAAAATTGGAATCCAAATAAATTGAAATTTGGCAAGTAGATTCATGTTTCAATCATCTTTTCAGAGAATAACTTTTTATAATTTTTACTATTTCAACCGAATTTATAGGGATCATCGACTAAACACTAGACTTAACTAAGCCTAGGTTAGATCAAGTGTGGTCTCTAGAGTGTAACCATAAAGGTGTAACCTAGGGTTCATGCAGTTCTAGTATTTTTTTTTTCTTTCTTTCCAATAGACCACAAGAATAAAAATAGTTCTCCGAATAAAATTGGAATCCAAATAAATTGAAATTTGGCAATTAGATTCATGTTTCAATCATCTTTTCAGAGAATAACTTTTTATAATTTTTATTATTTCAACCGAATTTATAGGGATTTTTAATTGTAAGGAGGTCAGATCTGGAATTTTGACCCCCGATTGATTTTTTGCTTTGAAATATTATCAAATGATTTTCAAAAATTTGGGAAAATATGAAAATTAAAGCTAATGAGATTGGATTTCAAACCCCACCATTTTTAGTCTAAATAGATTCACAGATTGCTCGAAATTAATTTTTGAATTTTAAAAAATTTTAAATTTGGGTTAGTTTGACCCCCTTACACTTCGTAAATTTTTAAAATTTTTATATTACTGGGAATTTTTTCAAAAAAATAATGTCATTTGAAAGATGGTTTGAAAATAAAGTACTTGCCCAAATTTCAAAATTTTTCTCTCAGTAATTTTTTGACAAATGAATTTTTAAATCAGAAATTAAAGTCTGGCTGAATTTCAGCAGGTGGTGGAAAAGCTTTTAAAAGGTGCTCGAAATTCAAATTCCACTTTCCACCAAAAATGATTTTTTTTCAAATGTTTTTTTTGAGGGAAAAACATTTTCAAAAATTTTTTTGTTTGTTTTTTTTTCCAAACTAACCTAAGATTCAAATGGAAACCTAATCTGACAACCTAAAGAAAAAAATATTTTTGTTATTTTCTTTTTCAAAATATGCAGATTTTTTTTTTCAGAAAGAAATTTCTAGCTAAGAAAATAATCTAACCTAGAGTTCAAACAAGATTCCTAAGCTAAGGGAGAGATGTGCACTTACATTTTTTCTCCACACTCCATGTGTGCGTAGATCCCATTTTTCCTGATTTTCTGCACATCCAACAAAACAAGCAGAGGAAGATTTGTCACTAAAAGCTTTAGATTGAAAATCAATTGCGTTGCCTCCCTGGCAACGGTGCCATTTTATTCGACAGGATTTTCGCGTTTTCGAATATGAAAATCGTCGTTGTGTTGTAGTATAGTGCGAAATCCAATCAAAACAAAAATATTTCTAAAATAACGAGACTTAGAGTCTCGGTTGTTTATCTCTGGGAAGCGTTATGGAAATGCAAAATGAATTCGATCTCTTTTACTCTCTACTTGTTTAAAATCGCATGTCGGTTTATACCACGTTACGTATTCATGCACGAGATGTTGTTGCAATAGAAATATAAAATGAGCGTAGGCAACTGATTATCACACGAAAGATATGGCAGTCAAGCATATGGTGATTTTCACACATAAATATAGAGATATATAAAAAGATGATTTCATTGATTGCATCAGGGTTACAGAGCTGAACTAGTGGAAGGCTTGTAGAAGAATGCTTGAAACATAAAACTAGTTAGCAGAAAACAACTGCATACATGAATCTATGGGGGGATTATTCATGCATTATTGGGGAGAAATATGGAGCTACACAATTAAGAAGTAATAAAGCAATAAATCTACGAAGAACTATGTACTTAGCTAATAGAAATAAGGGCATTCGAAGGTGGACTCCGATGGCCTTTGACTTGGTTGAGAGGAGAAAGAGGGGCGGCCAATGGGGCTTAGGGTAGCCCTTGGAGAGGTGGAGGAGTGCTCTAGCCATGGTGTGGAGGTGGTGGAACCATGGTGGAAGCTCGTCGAGTGGAGGTGGAATGGAGGTGGAGTTATGCTAAAACTAGATGGAATGCTAGATGGGTGCAAATGGCTTCAAGGGTCCTTTAAGTAGAAACAAGGGAGCCTATCTAGAGGAGTGTGGAACTCTCTAGAGAGAGCTCCAAGTGTGGCCGTCCAAGAGAGAGAGATGGTGGTTCTTAGATCCACCAAAAGTGGATTTACAATTTGAATGTCTCTTGGTTGCTAATTTTAGCAACCAAGAGTGGCGCCACCTTGAGGAGAGTTCTAAAGAATTCTAGGTGGGTGTGTGTGTGTGTGGTCGTGCCCTAGGTGGCTAAGTGAGCTAGGTTAGATCCTAATAGGTTTGGGTTAGGGCAGGTCTCAAATTAGGGTTGCAAACCCTAATTTGCTAAGGAGAAAATGCAATTAAACTTAACACAAGTTTAATTGAATGAGTGTGAACCTAATTGAGAGTGAAATAACTCAATTAGGTTGGGCTTAGGTCAATTGGACTCTCACTGAGTCCAATTGGACTTGTGTGGGTTGAGATCTGAACTCAATTGGACTCTATGAGTCCAATTGGATAGGCAATGGTAATTGACTATGATCCAAGTCAATTGGGCTTAGTGAGAACCTAATTAGGTTCATAGGAGGGTTTAGAGGTGGTGTACTAGGGTTAGGGTACCTTAATTTATGTTCCCAAGGGGTTGGAATTGGGTTTAGGGACCTAGGAACTCAAGATCAAAGCTTGATTCCAAAATAGGAACTAAAGAGCAGTTCCAGACGTCTGATAATAGTATCAAACGACTTATACTAAAAAATCAGAAGTCCAGACTTGTTGTCTGGACGTCCAATCAGAATCAGGAGGGATTCAGGGTTATGTCTTGGGTATTCTGCAGAAATTAGACGTCTGACCAAGTGTCTGGATGTCCAATAACACTACAGACATGGGTTTAAGGTGTGCGCGTTGTGGCTAAGGGTCCTGGACATCCAATAACTTACCTGGACGTCTATATAAATGCTAGAATTAGGGTTTTAAGGCTTCCTAGGCTACGGTGACCTAATCTAAGGGTGGCTAAGGCTTGGGAAGGCTTCTAGGACTATCCTAGGGCTAGAATTGAATCTAAGTTCTTCATAATTTACTGCTTTACTTCTACTCAATAGAATAACATACCTCAACCCTTTACATTATCTCTACTACATTTTATTCTAATCTTCCGCTCCAGCTTTGATGCAGCACTAGCTTCAGGTCCAATTTCATATCCAGCTTCCCATCCAACTTCTAAGCTTCTTATTTCCTGTAATTTATATAATGCACTTAATTAGTACATTATATCATTGTTTCATGTATAGCTAAAGGAAAGCAGTAAAGATGTAAGTAATGCTTATGCATGCATGAATTACACTAGCTTATGCTAAGTTCTAGCCTAATTTAGGTCAATTAAGACCTATGATTGATATGCAATCAAAGACTTAGATGGTAGAGACATCCCCTGCACTTGGCATGCAACCAATTTACGAATGTACCATGTATGAATGCCCATGAGGAATAAAGAGAGATTCTTTCATTCAAAAGAGGCGGTTCGCCTATTACATCTCTTTTCAAAAAAAAAAAAAACAGAGAGAGAGGGAAAATACATGGCAACAAGGAAAGAATAACATGCCTAAGATGCTCAGAGGTCCTACTCCCACACCTCAAACATATCTCCATTGCCCATAGGCGAAAGGCAATGCAAACTGACGACCCCTGCAGCTGGATCGGTGACCTCTTGGTGACTAGCCGTTTCTACAGTCGGCTCAGTCACCTCCTCGGTAGTCGGCTAAGCCTCCTCCTCCTCATGCAATTGAGTCGCAGGCGGTTCCACGAGCTTATCATTGGCAATAAGACCCGCTGCTTTGAGGCGGTCATATTTCGACACCAGCTAGTCGATGGACCACCCGCACAACTCCTTGGCGAAAGCATGCTTTCCCTTAATAAGGGCTTAGTCAGTACTCAGCTCCTGCTTCCCGATATCCTGCGAGAAATCCTCCCGGATTGGTCCAATCGATGGATGCATGGCATAGAAGTCCATCACCACCTCAGTGTTCAGCTCGGGCCCCTTGATGAGCATGATTACTATGCTAAAAGTTTTGAGTTTGAAACCAGTCGTTGTAGTCGTGTAAAAATCCGTTATCAGATAAAATTTACTGAAACTCTGGTGCGTCCTGGGTCGAACACAGGGAGGCGAACATTTGATAAAAAATTGCGTTGGAATTATTGTCACGAAAGCAGATTAGCTAGTTGAAAATAATCTATGCTAGCTATTCTACTTAAAAAATAATTAATAAAAGAGAAAATAGGGAGAGAATAAGAAAATGTTTCATAACCATAGCATCATGTTCATTACATCTACTTGTTACACTAGAAAGCTGGAAATCTACACTAGAAAGCTATAAAAAGAGAGGGATGAGAAAATCCTCCTCGATGGCTTCTTAGAGGATGAGCCACATTGACGAAGCATCTGGAAGATGGGGATGAGATGCTGGACAAGGGAGCACAGAGCTAGAGGACAGAGGACGAAGCAGGGAGACGTCGTGGTGGGATCTGCTTCCCGAATGACAGTGAGAGAACAACCGTAGGATGCTCCACGAAGGGGTGAGAAGATGGCAAAATTATTTTACTCTAACTCTAATGGAACATCCCGAGTATGGGACCAATTCGTAGAGCTTTGGAGTAGGTGAGAGGAGAAGAGAAGGGATGAAGAAAAAGTGGAGGGTGTAAGGCCTTTATATAGTTGTAGGAATGGGGGCATAAGAGTCTTTTTCCATGGCTTAGAATTAATGCTGGGGTCTTTAGTGACGGATATAATCGACATTGTAGCATTAGTGAAGGCGTGCGTCTTCTCCTTCAACCGTTGAGGCACTTCATCATGCTCAAGCATTAGCAGTCGTCCGATCAAGAGATCGAACCGCTCAAAGGCTGTGCTAGCGCTTCAGCTTCAAACGTTACGTGTGCCCACGTATGAAGGCTCGTCTGATGGCGTGTCATCACATGCGTGCAGTGCGCTCCTTCATTCGACATGCGAGAGCGAGCCACGTTGCCGCTTCATAAACCATCCGTGCCGCATCCAACAGCCGAATTTCCTCGCACGCCGATCCTTCACGAATTCCACCACTCACTGCAATTCAAGTATGGGTCACACGTCATGCGTAAGTTGCACAACCGCTATGCTGCGCTTGAATCTATGTCGCATTTAAGATTTAACGCTCGTGCTCTCTCAACCATTGGATGAAGATCCAACGATCGAGGATGCGCAAGCTTTTGTCTTCAGAGGCTGAGTAGTGGCAGGAAGGAGTGACGTGGCGAAATCTGGGTCATTGGATGGTGATCTAATGGGTTAGATCAGTGGTTGCGACTCTTTAAGAAGCTGGGTAGGGTGCAGCGGGCTGTCTGGATGGCGCCACATGGCACCATCTGGGTCGTCCATCTTCTTTTGCTTGTACGTGGTGGCACGGATGTCGGATTGGATCGATTCTTTCATCGTTGGGCTACGATCGTTGATCTGAACCTATCTATACAGTTGGATTTGTCATCTGAGGTACAGATTTACACCACCTTGGCCCTTGACCTCTAATCTTTCTCGGACAACATCTGATGCTACAAAGGTCCTTGGGGCGATCTTAGAGGCGTTAGACTCTGATTGTCGCTCTGATCAGATCCGTATGGTTGGATCTTCAATCTGAGGCCTCGAAATAATATTGCCCTGTTCCTTAGCCACAAAAAGGAAAATCAACCTATATTTTGTACAAATTAATTTAAATGCAAAATGATGCATGCTATGCAATTTTTATAATATTGAATGCAATTATATGCCTAAGAGCACACATAAATAGATAGTTTATGTGATATAGATGTATCTACATCACCCTCCTCTTCCAATTCCGCCACCTGCTGACCCCACTCTAATGCGAGCTCCCAGGCCTCACCAAGGTTGACCCTTAGCTCTTCTACGTCTGCTCTGCCTTCTCCAGACTTGCTCGCATGGAAGTCTGTCAATCGAAGTGCTAAGGCAGACGCGCTCCTCTTTAAGAGCCCTCTCATACCCCTCCACTGAAGAGGAGGGCTCAGCCTTAAGCACCTGCACCTCCTCCTTCAAGGAGAGGATGCTGGTGTAGGCGATCGAGAGGCGCTTCGATAGGTCCCCTAGAGCCTCTAGTTGGGCACTATGCGCTCTCATGAGCTGCTCCCCCAACTCCTCGCCAGCAGCAGAGGCCCTCCATAGAATGGAGCAAGCCTTCTTCAGCTCCCCCTCCAACCAGCCCACATTTTTGGCTGCCTCTTGTTGAGAGCAGAGCCTCCACTCAGCCTTCCCAACCACCCTCTCTTGCATGCCAGCAACCTCTGCCAACTATCGGAGCAATTGCTGGTGCTCCGCTTTGGCCGTCATGACCCACTACGTGGCCAGGTCCACTATGTTGCCTTGACCAGCCGAGATAGGGAGGTCCGAAGGAGCGTCGCTGTGCGAAATGTAACAAGAGCCAAGCATATCCGCTTGTATACCACAAGCGTGTCAGAATACAGGCAGCACTGGACAAGAAAAGCTAATGAATGAATGATGAGCCTAACGAGCTTACCACACGCATGCAATAGAAGAATACATGGTTAAAGTTCATGCCTCGCGGTCCATACATGGCCCAGGACACAGCTTCATTCAGGTGCCTTAGCACCTGCCTTTCTAGGTCAGGGGCACTGCTTGACGCCCTCAGTTGCACAGGCACCATAGGCTTGGCCTCCAACCCCCCCGAGGCACCTTCCAGTACGGATCTAGCGAACTTGACGATGCGGCAATCATACCCGAGCCCCCCCAGCCAGTGGGATCCACCAAAACCTGGACACCTGTAAAGCTCCTCTGGTAGTACATCTGGCCAAAAACATTGCCTGTGCCGGTCACCTCTTGCGTTAGCAAGGCAAAGGCCCCTAGCGAAGCTGACAAAACTGGGAAGCCGGAAGTGCCCTCCGAACCAGCCACTTCCAGAAGCTCCTTTGAAGGAGAGTCACCGAGGGTAATCACCTTAAGCTACCCAACCTGTGCCAGGGGAGCAGTAGACGCACCTTCCCCCTCGGCCTCGTCAGGGCCTCGCGAAGAGGACATCTCCAACTCTCGTGGTAACTCCACGCAAGGACCCCTCTTTGCCTGCCTCAAAGGGACCTCTGGCTCCTTTGCAACATCTTCTGGGGCCTCCGCCTCCTTTCGCTTTACTCCCTTCCAATAAGCAGGCTGACTCCCCTCCCCCTACTCCATGGGCCCCTCCTCGCCTTGTTGCGACCTACGATGAACCGAGCCACTACCTTGATGCCCGAGCGAACCGCTCAAAAGCTACAACCAAAAATACCAGATTAATAGAAAAATTGACGGGCACAAGGTATGACTCAAAAGTCATTTTTACCTCCCCCACTTACATGGCATAGGTAAAAAATCTACTACCCATGACAATGCCTCCTAGATGTCCTTCCGCTTGAGCTCCGACCAAGCAATTGGACCAAACTTAATTAATGGATCCACCTCTGTCCCCACTGATGGGTCAAGCTCCTCGGATTGGGCCGATTGGTCCCTCTCAGGCGGACCTTGCCAAGTGGAGGGGACTCTGAGGTCTTCAAGATTGGAAAGAAAAAAGAAATGGTCTTGCCCCTTCAAACTATCGGGGAGATCCACTACCCAGTATCCGATCTGCCAACTGTACAACGTATAAGTGCCCGACGGAGGCTTGCCCTTCTTTACCTTCAAGGGCATCAGCCCAAAAAATAGGCAGAACAAAACGAGACGAGAAACAATCCCCAAATGAAGGTAGAGGGTGGTAAATGCGTTCAGCACCAACCAGCAATTAAGGTTGAGCTACCAAGGGGCAAGGTGATAAAAACAAAGGAAGGAGAACACAAAAGGGTTCAAAGATACCTGTAGACCATGCTCTATGGCGTATTTACATATAGTAAACATGTCTTTCATCCTGTATGAACACAGATGGGTTTTGGACCCACAAGCCTCAAATGACACTCCACCGAGTCCGTATTCCCTCAAAAATGACAAAACCACGGATCGACTACAGAAATCTGACAAGAAATTGTACAAAGCCCTAGTCTCGATAGAGACCCCCGAGGAAGAAGAAGCATCGGACTTACCCTTTCTTGCAAAGCCCAACATGATGGTTCTTCCTCTAAAAAACCCTCGACATAGTGACGCTCCAATGAAGGATGTCTCCTCGCAGCGCTCTGCTAAGAGTAAAGGCTCCCTCCACAAATGCTCTTTGAGGTAGGTAGGCCATTAACCATGACCCACCATCTCTATATATAACCCCCACGGAGGGCAGTTCCCCCTTGCAAGGCGTAACTTTCAAAAAAATCAAATCCCACCATATCCGGCGGGGATTCCAAATATATCGCCAAGCACAAAGAAAACCTCGGCCATCATTATGGACATTTAATACCCCTGCGCGCATATCCACTGCCGTAGAAAGGGTGGCCCCATCAATGACAGGCACAACGCTTGAGGCCTTCGCCTCATCATAATAGCAATTAATGCCGGTCTCCTCAAATACCACCACACGGTATATATCCCGATGTAATTGGCCATTACTAGCAGAAAAAAGCAAGCAGACACACCTCAAAACTGCCTCTTAAGGCCGGTGACATAGCAGGCAGACACGCCTCAAAACGGCTCCCTAAGAACTGTGACATAGCGAACCCATGTGCCCCGTACCACCTTTTAAGGTTGGTACAACTATGGGCCTTTATCCCTAAAAACTCCGCTATATAACAAATGCTCCCCCGCTTAAGTATACAGCTGGGCATCATTTGGGGGCATTACCTATCATGGAGTTCTTACTTTAAACGTTACTCTCTCAGCAAGCATTTGTCAGCTCGAGAGTAAGGGGCATATGATGAGGGGCAAAAAATGCTCTCGAACCCGAAACCCCGCGATAGGCCCTAATGGAAGGATCCGACTCGGAAAGACTTAGATACAGGCAGGTTCAGGGATCCAACCCGCCTACATCCAAGGGAAATCTTCCGTGCAAATAGATCCGAGAGCCCAACCCACCTGCACGTAGACAAGGCCATGTACAACTAGACTCAAAGGATCCTATCCGTTAGAGGGGATGGTGGAAGTACAGCAGGGTTGCACCCTCAATAAATGCTGACAATGATTGCTACAATAAATAACCTGACCAAGTGCACACCTTGTCAGGCCATGTATCCGCTTTGAAGATCTTATCAAGTGGCCCAATCCCAACACTATAAATAGCTGAGGAAGACCCTCGTGGTCTCCCCCCACTGAGCTGCTCGAAAGGAAACTGAGAGCTTGTAAATCTAGTATTACCATAAATTATAATGCATAATTTGGAGCTCTATACTCCCCCCAAACATACACCCCCTCCAGTGGAACTGGGTAACCAAATCTCTATGCCCATTGTGTGGTTGCCTGAATTCCACGAATTAGACCCTCCACCCGTGTAAAAGGTCTAATCGTCCTCATCTTAAATCGGACACTCTGAATCTTGAGGTGTCAATCAATCAATGCGTGATCATATTAATAATAGATCTTGCTATAACTTGTTCATGTGATTATTACGTCACTCTCTTTGTCATGCTCTAGTTAACCACAAACATATTATAACTATCTCACGACAACATTATATATAAATGGAAACCCATTTTGAATAAGAAAATTAAGATTGGATGAAAATTCATCCCTACACCCATTTGTACGTGCACATCTCTACTTTCTTATCAATACTACTGATATTAGTGCTAACATTTATCATTTTTCCTTTTACGTAATTATATCACCAATGCTGTATATCTCATCGATGCTATAGTTTCATAACATCAATGCTAGTGCCACAGCATCAATGTTGTGCATGCACACAGTTTCTGTTGCCATAGCACTACGATGCTATGATACTAACCATCTATGCGATGGCATTATTATAATGATGTTGACGGCATGTTGCAGTGATATAGCTGGTGTAGCTATAGATGTTGTAACATTGATCGTGTGTAGAATTGTGTTGCTATGGCACCTTTTTTTTTCTGGAGAAGATATAGCATAGATAAAATGTTGTACAATTTCATCTTCTTTCTTTGTTTATAACCTGCAAATAGCTTGGAGAACCCAACACGATCAATCTTCTTTTTCTCCTGTTCCTCCTCCCATCCACAATAATGTCTATCCTCTATACACAGCATGATCCCCAACCCCCCCCAAAACAAAGCAAAAAGCAGCAGGCTTTTTGCAAAGTACGTTGTTGACAAATGGGTATGTGTGTATGAGTGTGTGAAAGGTGAGTTCATTAACTCTTCACAATCACCCATCGAAAATGTAAAAGTGGATGGCAGATTTGCACAACCATGCTAGATTTATCAAATTAACATTGTGCTTCTTGACTTATAGATCTCTTTATTAAGAGTTTGAGCTCTTTTATTACAAGTTATAGGTGGATGGATCTTTTGATGAAAAACTTGTTAACCTCTGATGAGGGGGCAAAAGATGTCCTTGGATTCAAAACTTCGCGAAAAGTTCAACAAAAAGTGTCCGAACTGAAAAGATTCAGGTACAGGCAAGTCTGGGGATTCGACCCGCCTACACCCAGCGAGGCCCGAATACAAGCAAGTTCAAAGGATCAAATCGCCTAGGGACTCGGTGCCGACCACTGACATCAACACAGGAAGGCCTACAACCTGACAGTGGACAGGCATCCTAACAAGTGGTGTACCAAAGATCACGGGAAAAATCTTGCTAATCAAGCTTCCCCCACACTATAAATAGTGAGGAGAGATCCCCGAGCGAGCTCTCATGCAAGCTCAGGGCAAGAGAGAAAATCCTGTAATCTCACAAGTTATAGTACATAGTTGGGAGCACCATCCTCCCCCCAGATGTTGACCACTTGCGGTGGAACTCGGTCACCAAATCCCCCTATCTCCTTTGTGATTGCTCGATGTTTGTTGGGTCGAGCCCTCCCATCACCTATGGGGTTCAATCACTCCTTCCTAGCGACGGATGTTAATGGCTATAAAGCGCTCCCTACCCCTACAAATCTTTTAGTGGCTATCCAAGGCCCATCAAATGGCATCGTTTGTGGGAAGCATCAACAAAAACGCCATCGCTCTTCTAAGCATCTAATTGCTAAGAAGAGATGCCCCTCCAGCGCACTACTTTGACCTCCCTGAGCAAGAACTTCCGTGATGGTCTTAACCACTCACGGCCCCCACTTGCGGCTCCTCCCTGAGAGGGGCCCGATCGGGATTTGGCATCTACACACCCCGACGACACCCATACCACACTAGTCCCAATAAAGGGAAGCAAGTACATTCCGACTAGCTACTCGAGGGCCCAAGGAAAACCTCCCCCATTGAGGTGCAAATTGGGAAGAAAAACGCGGAGGACGGCGAACCCCAGCAGTGTCCTTGGAAGCCACCCCCTAGTGATGCGGGTGCACGATCGTCCCTACAGAAGACCCCGCCAGGTGCTCTCGATGGCCCCTATCTAGCATGGCCCACCAATGATCTGTTGATCAATCGACCAGCCAAGCTACCGGGTCCTCGACACTGAGCGGGCGAGCCCTAAGGGATTTTTCCAACGACGAAGGGTTGGAAATGCCCCTAATAGGCTGACAGGAGCCAGGAAGCGGGAGTCTGAGTCCTCCCAAATCTACCTGGATTAGCTCAAGGCTGGGTACTTCTAAGGATGGAAGGCCCCGTAAGGTGACGGCCGCCCAACTTCCCGAGTCGAAGGCCCAAGCACGGTGCTGGCAATAATGTGCCAGAGCACTCAGCGAAGCCCTGAGTAGAGCCGCGAGGATCGCGGAGCAAGGCAACTCCTCTTGTTCATGAAGCTGATTGGCCAGAAGGTGTGACCGCAATGCTAATCTTGAAAAAGGCAAGAGGGCGCCTGATAGGTGATGCCCTGAAGTAGGCATGCCCCTGCCCTTGTTCGGAGAAGTGGTCACTTTCACAAGCGAAGGACCACCCATCTAACATAGCAATCGGCCCATTGAGGGTCGCTATTATGGACCCTACTTGCCGACAAGGAAGTTCCTTGAGAAGCATGCCCCTTCGGCCACGAACCAGACAAACATGCTTGAGGGGAGACGGCTCGCGAATGAGAACCTGTCGCCCCTGAGCTCCACTAGAGAAGGAAGCTAGTCCAAGCCCCTCCATGAGTGCCTCAAGTCTTGGAGCTATCGGGATCCACGACCGAATTAAGTCTTGGATCTAGCGTGGGAACTTGGCTCACCTCTTCAAGCAAATCTGCAGCTGTGAAGGCGTAATCGACCCGTGAGGGGTCCGGGAGACCACCCCAAGGAAAAGCCCCGATGATTGTGGGCAGCTGACACAGTCTTCCCTTCGGACTAAGGACCGGCCGGGCTAACACTCTAGGCTAAGCGGTGCCACCTTGGCTCCCCCTTTGACGGAACATCACCATCAAGTCCCGGCAGTGGTACTCGCGTCCCCCGAAGTCCTCACCCCCTATCGCTTGAGCATATCAGCATAGGTGCTAGGGAAACCTTTGGGGTCGATGTCACCCCAGGCTAGTGACCCATCCCTTCCAAGGCAGCATTCATGAGCGCCTTCCCTCAATCTTTAGTGGGGAGAGGAGGCCATAATCGAGCAAGCGTCGTTCCAATTAATAGCTCCCTTGCCTGATTTGGAGGGGTGCATGGACTCGCCTCAGCAACGCCTTTCTCAGTAAGACAACTCCGATTAAAACCCTCTTGAGAGTACACCCCTCTGGCCATGGACCAGGTAGAAGTCTCGGCCATGACGCCCATGTTACCCAGGGTCTACGCCTCCCACTGCCTAGGCACGTCAACACAGAGGCCAGGGCAACCTCTGGGAGTGACGTCACCCTAGTCAAGTTGACAAACTGCATAGTGAACCTCCAACGATGATGCTCGCATTACTTGAAGGTACTCACCTCTAAATGCGAAGGTCAGGATAGCCCTTGGAGCTAAGAAGTCACCCTTTCTGGGTCGATGCATCTATGACGCCTTCATCACTCCGGTGACAACGCCCATGCTGGCAAATCGGCTATGACCTTACAATAAGTACCTCTCCCTCCATCGGTCATTCCAGCCATGGACCATTGGCAATCAAGAGAAGAGACCAAAGGAAAAGAACGATCCTCCTCCATCCAACGGTGATGAAGATAGGCACCTCAGCCATGTGGCCACACTTATGGTGGCCAACTTGACAGTGGAGCTGGGCCACCTAGCCAATTGACTTCCCATACACGCTCACCGCTAGGTCCTCTCGGCACGTTCCTAGTCTCCCCAATAGGTAAGAACAAAGCACCGGAGCATAGCATCCTGGCGCAAACCCCTTAAGGCCGAACTGGAGCAACTCGGGGAGCACAGACAAAAATGGGAGGGGGAAAACCAAGTTCCTGCAATCCAGCGAGGGGCAAACCTGGTTGACTTGCCAAGCGACTTCGGGATCATAGCTAGACTCTTCAGTCATTCCAATCCCCCCCGTTTTTTTCCTTTTTTCCTTATGACACTACCAAGCTCATCGAGGTCAAAGGGAACCTTAGTCCCTCTAAGGTCCTGGGGTAGCCACTCCCTACATGTGTATTCCTCACTACAGAAAGGGCAACCCCATCGATGCCAGTCTCGACATTTGAGGCCTTTGCCTCATCCCAACGACAATTGATGGCAAGTTTTGTCCTACCAAAGACAAAGAATTATTCCTCACAGTGGTCAGTCGTCACTTGTGAAAGGTGGTGCTCACGCCACACCCTCACCTAGCAAACCACCTCATAAGGACAACAGGGACTGGGCATTGACCTATCGTTGCTCCTTTTACAAGCCACCTCTTAAGGTCAGCTTGAACTTGACCGAATGCGCCCGGCGTTCTTTTATATTGTCGCCTCTTAAGGCCGGCAAACCATCTCTTAAGGTAGGCCCGAACTTGGGCAGATGTGCCCAGCGTTCTCTGATATTGCCGCCTCTTAAGGTTGGCCCGAACTCGGGCGAACGCTCTTGACGTTCTTTTATATTGCCACCTCTTAAAGTCGGCAAGCCACCTCTTATGGTCGGCCCAAACCCGGGTAGACGCACGTGGCGTTCTTTGATATTTCTGCCTCTTAAGGTCAATAAGCTACCTCTTAAGGTCGACTCGAACTTGGGCAGACACGCCCCATGTTCTTTTATATTGCTGCCTCTTAAAACCAGCAAGCCACCTCTTAAGGTCGGCCCAAACCCAGGCGGACGTGGCTGACGTTCTCTAATATTGCTACCTTTTAAGGTCGACAAGCCACCTCTTAAGGTCGACCCGAACTCAGGCGAACACGCCCAATGTTCTTTTATATTGCTGCCTTTTAAAGTCAGCAAGCCACCTCTTAAGGTCGGCCAAAACCTGGGCAGACGCACCCGGCGTTCTCTGACATTGCCACCTCTTAAGGCTAGCAAGCCACTGATAAATACTAGTTTATCATCATTCTTATGCCCTAAAACAAACCTAGCTCTTAGGATTTTAACTCTGCAAACATGTTTTTGGGTTGCATTTAGGCATCAATTAGGTTAGCCATGCATTGCATGTTTTGCTGTGTTTTTGACATGTTTATTTGAGTGTTAGGGATGAACAGATAGTCAGATCCCTAAAACCCTAGCACTCAAGAAGGCAGAAGATGAAAAAGAAGCTCCAATCAGTTGGATTCAAGCTAGATCCAGCTCATCCTAGCTGGCTCCCAACTTATTCTAGCTGGATCAACTCATCCCTAGCTCCATTCAGCTCATCTTAGCTTAATGGTAGCTCTAGCAGTTCACCTTAGCTCCATTCAACTCACCTTAGCTGAATGGAAGCTCAAACTAGCTCAGGTAAGTTGATCCCAGCTCCATTCCAGCTCCTCTAACTCAGAAGAGTTCACTGGAAGTTCAACCTGACTAGGTTTAGCTACTAGCTAGAATTGGTCAGCTGAAGATGACCTTAACCAGCTCAGGCCAGCTCAAGTCTAGTTCCCGGAGGCTCAACTCAGCTCAACTTAGTTGAGCTGAGTTACTTGACCTAAGCTAGCTATTCTAGCTAGCTCAGTAATCTCTGGGAAGACTAGACCCAACTCACCTTAGCTCACATCAGCAAAAGCCATCTCATCTTAGCTTGGCTTAGCAGCTAGTAAAGAACTAGCAAGCTAAGCCAGCTAAGGTAGCTCCTTGCAGCTCTCTTCAGCAGCCACCAACTCCAGTGCAACTTAAGACAGCTTCCTCCAGCTCATTACCTCCAAAACCCTAGCTCCCTCTACCTCTCTACCCTACTCTCTACTAGCTAAGCTAGCTTAGCTAGCTTAGCTAGTCCACCTCTATTGGCAACCCAACCTAACCCTAAAACCTACCTAGCCAAGCACCACCAAATAGCCCTAAACCTAGTCCACCTAAGCTCCTAGTCCTAAACCCATTTTGGCGTCAACTCCTTCACCACCCTTCAACCCACTACTCCCACCAAGAGACACCACAAAAGTGGTGCCAAACCACCTACAACCACCCTTAAAGTTGGCGCCACTTTTCCCTCCAAAACCCCCACATCCTAGCCATACACCTACCCTACAAAGCCATCCCTACCCTACACATAACCTCCCTTCTAGAACCCTCCTTGGTGGCACCAAAATGGAGGCTTCTCTTCATTTTGGCACCACCTTTAGGTGCCCTTCCACCACATAACCACCACCTATGCACCCCTCCACTTGGCGCCAAAAACCCTCCACCATAGGATCATCTAACCACCTCCTAAAGCCCATCCTAGCACTACACCTAATCCCCACACTAACCACCACTCTCCACTTCTATAAATACCCTCCTAACTACTAGCAAAAATATCATCTCCTCTCCATTAGTTAAGTTCCATCTTCTTCATTTAAATTAGGTTCCATCTTCACGCCAAGGAGGAAGAAGAGAAGAAGATCAAGGGGGCACACACCTACCCCCTTGGTGCCTTCCTCCTCTCCTTTCTTCTCCCTTAGCCACACCAAAGGAGGAGATCTTCAACACTAAGGGGACGACCAGGCAAGAGGAGGAGCAAGGTGGTTGACACCCATCTTAGAGGAAAGCTTGGAGGATTTATCATATCATAAGCAAGGAAGCATTCTTTTCAAGCACAGGAGCTACTATGCTCGGAGCAAGGATCATTCCTTCTTCACCATCTCTGGAGGATTTTTCTTCATCTTTATTTTCTTTGTATTATCTAGTGTAGTTTCTCTTTTACTTTTAAGAAGCATGTAACTACTTATCATCAACTCTACTAGTAATACAAAGTTGTTTATTACCTTCAATTTCATGTTTTCTATCTTAATGTGTCTTTCATGTTGCTATTAGTTTACTAGTGCATCGCACCCCTTTTCTTCTAATTACCCTAGTCACGCTTGCCTAGGGTGAGCTTAGAGGAGAAGGCTTCACCTTTGTCACTTAGGGTTAGTTGTAGCATAATTCATCTTTACATCAATCCCGATTATTTACAAAACTATAAGAATAAACAAAATGAAAATCACAAAAATATGTGTTGATTTAAGAAGAGAGAACATATTCTTTGTGACTCCTTGGACGACCCTAGATACTCCACTATCTAGGTATTATAAACGTAAAATTTGATTGCGGATTTACGCGTTGCAATGACACTAATTACATTATTTAACAAACCACGTATTTCTGGCATCAGCCACCTCTTAAGGTCGACCTGAACTTGGGCAGAGGCACCCGACGTTCTTTTATATTGCCGCCTCTTAAACTTGGCAAGCAACCTCTTAAGGTCAGCCCGAACCTAGCATTCTCTGATATTGCCACCTCTTAACACTTGCAAGCCACCTCTTAAGGTGGGCTTGAACTTGGGCCAACACGTCTGACGTTCTTTTATATTGCTGCCTCTTAAAGCTGGCAAGCCACCTCTTAAAGTTGGCCTGAACTCGGGCAGATGCGTCCAACGTTCTCTTATATTACCGCCTCTTAGGGTCGACAAGTCACCTCTTAAGGTCAGTCGGAACTTGAGTGGACGCACCCGACATTCTTTTATATTGCTGCTTCTTAAAGCCAGCAAGCCACCTCTTAAGGCTAGTTTATTGCAAGGGATAGCTAACTCGGGATAAGTTATTTGCAATAGGGGATAACCCCCAAAGGTGTTTACTTCAGAAGAGGGGATAACCTATGTTTGTGTTTACTGAAGGGGGGATAGGAATGGGGGTTATCCTGTGATGTGACAGGGTGGTGTTTACCTGGGAATGAGGGTTAGAATGGGGAATAAGGTGGGAAATGGCTAGTTTACCCCTTAGTGGTAGGTAAGTTAGTTGGTGGTAATATTTTTGATTAAATTTATTTAATGTGGTAATGTAGTTTATAATTAAATAGTGAGTACAATTGAATTAGGTAGAATATCTTAATGTAGCAAATTACAATTAGACATTGTACTAATTACAAATATAATTAAGTATTAATTTTACGATGGCATTGAATTATTTGATGAGTTATTATTAATCCATTTCAAGTAATTCAGTAGTTATAAATGGTTTTGAAGTATTAATTAAATTATTTATGAGTAAAAAATTATATGTAATTAATAATTACGTGTGTTGAAAGATATTGTCACAGCATACATGATAAAATTAAGAAATATCATAACAATGAAATATAACAAGTAAAAAGAAAGTGGAAATTATAAAAATAGTAATTGACGGATATAGATATAACAATGAACGTACCGCTTGATGGTTTGGTTGTCCATTGCTAAAATTTGTAAAGTGAGGCTACATTGAAAATTGAAAGGCATTATGTAATGATGTACGATTTTAGAAAGGTAATATGAAAAAATAAAATTCGTCTAACCTGTGACATTTTATTATGTAGTATTCCATGGAAGCACAACGTATATTGAATAATGTGTTAGGCTCAGGTTGCTTAAAGTCAACGCTTGTCATTGGGCAAAGTCTATTAACAATGAATGGTATAAATCAATTATCCCTCGAAAATTGGTTTATATAGGGTTATTGCGTAGCAGCCATCCATGCCATGTAAACACAATTTACCCTCTAATAAAGTGTTGCATAGGGTTACTATAACATAGCCGTCCTAACTATGCAAACACATTTTCTTGGGGTTGTCTTATTTACTCACTAGGAAGCCAAACCAAAACCATGCAAGTGTATAATATCTTTTCCCTCAAGCGTTTGAAGCTTTCATCACTATATAAATTAAACTCTGTTTGCATCTCCTCTTGTAGGTGTAATTGTTAGTAAAGAAAATTACATAAGAATTGAAATATCTTCATGTAGGAAAGAATAACTTAAAAAATTGTTGTACTAAAGGAAATTTAGAAGAAGCAAAAATAGAAATATCTAAGCAATTAATATAATGATTCAAAAGAAGCAAAAATAGGAATTTGTGAGCATTTAATATAATAATTCATAAGTACCATCATATGTTACTAAGTACTGACATCAACTACGACATTATTATGAAATAAACATAGCTCAACATAATACATGCATCAACCAACATAAAAAAGTACTACCAACAGACAAACTACTCAATAACACATAGTCAAGAACAATAATCTATCAGGTCCTCGAAGATTCCCATGAAAGGACTGCTACAGTTTTGGAGGACATCTCCATGATTTCCCAGGTTCTCAAATAATTCCATGAAAGGGAATTGATGATTATGTAACCTTTTGTACTTCACTCCAACCTATGAGATGAAAAGAATTTAGAAGCTTGACATGATATTGATTAAATGAAAAAATTTGAGTAGTTGATATCGTACATAATCCCATTCGCTAGGATCAGCCGAAACAATGACATTACGTGCATCGTCCCAGTGCCAACTAGAATCTCCCAACAGAAATGTGCATTAACTTTGAATTAGATGCATTGGAATGTCCTCCTCAAAATGAAATTGCATGTGTTCTTTAGTGATGAACCAAGTAGTCCTCATGAATGAACCGTTAATGAAATCCCCATTTAATTTCAGGTTCCTCACGGTCCTCAGAAGGAATTCATCTTCTTCCTCAATCTATGCCCTTGGTGTCATTCTAAATTTGAAAGAGTTATTAGAACTGTTAAAAAATATTTTCAATGGCATGGTAGAAGAAGTTGTTGTAGCGTAAGGACATTATTCATTGCAATATAAGATCTCATGTAATATTCGTGTTACCGTACATTGATCAACACTTACATAAATACAAGATATGTAATGTAATGTTCATGTTACCTTACATTGATCAATGTGTACATACGTGTACACATTTACTCCATCGAATGTTCAGGTATCCAATTATTCGTACTTCCTACTTAATGCAAAAATATATTCCTGCGAAGCTTTATATTGTTGTTCTAATTTCAATCTTTTCCTATTCTCCTGTATGAGCTCGTTGCATACATCATAATGCATGCATGCCATGAAATTTAACTCCACCTCACGTGATTTCGGAGTTGGCTGAAACTGGAGAGGAGACTTACGATAACCACATCCCTAAATTGAAGTTATTTGTTACAATCTATAAGTGAATGAAATACTGGAAGAGAATGTTTCTCTTACGCTCTTTCCATAAGGGCATTTGTAGCAGATACTCTCTAAGATTGCATCAACTTTTCTTCCATCTTCCTCTAAGACAAGCTCGCAGGGAAGTCCACAATGGTAGCGCCTTGCATGTGTCGACATCCCTCAAGATATAGATATGCCTGTATGGTAAGATATTTGCAACAATGGAATAAGAATTTTGTAATACAAACCTACAACACTACATATAACATTGCCCCGATATGGTAGTCTATAGACATAACAAAGAAATATTGATAAGAAATGTGCTCATAACCTACAATGCTTACAGTACATGATAAAAGTAAAACACTTCATATGACATTGCAACTAAGAGAGATGGATGTTTTCAATGCGAGTTAGCAAATCATGGCATTGAGTCTCCAATTCATCAACTTCTGCCTTCATTTGCGCCAAGTCGAACTTAACTTGATCTAACTCCACTTGCGCACTATCCACCATTGTGTTATGGGGACAACAGCATGCTACCTCGAGGTTATCATACAAGAGGCTCAAGAGGCTCAGGAAGTTGCGCTCAGCCTTCATTGAAGAGAAAATTGCAAAATATGACCTTGCAACTTGTTTAAGGTTGCATCCCTGCATGCAATGGATTAAGTGCAGTACGTTAATCCTATGCATTTGATCAGCTGATGATGGACGTACTTGTGTAGACACTGACCTCTTTTCCCCGAGGCACACGTAAAATATACGATCTAAAGCTTCCTTATTTGTTGGGTTATGTCTCTCAAAAACAAGCATGCATGGTTCATGGCAGAGGCATTCACTGCCATGATACCAGTCTCCCCCTTGGTAAGGAGTGGTTTCCATCCCTGAAATATCAATAATCTGATGCAAAAGCCATGGGTGTGCAGAATAAATTGTAAAGATGTAATGATAGAATACAAAATACTCATCGAACTCATGCGCACATGTCATTTGGGCTCCATATATGACATTCCCATATATTAGACAAAGAATTTATATATGATGAGTACATAGAAATGAAGGCGATGCAACCCATTAAACGCGTACATTTCTCAGTTGGAATTCCACCCACATGATATCCGCAATTGAGTCCCTTATTTGTCCCCCTCGTCATATATCTGCCTGACTTAATGTAACTGAAGGCTCAAGAATTGTGTCACTAGGGTTATCTGTCCTGGGGACTGGTCTACTGCCAAATATATGATCTTCGTACGGCGTTGCTTCAATATTCTTGTTATAAAATTCATTGCATCCTACATCTCTCAATAGGAAGTTGTGAATGACACAACATGCAACGACGATGTCTCGGTTGACTTCATCGGAATAGAACGAACGATACTTCAAACATAGAAATATCTTCTTCAAGACATCGAAACACCTCTCAACACAGTTCTAATCTTCTCAAGATGATGGTTGAACAACTCTTTCTTATTTTGATATCTATTTCATGAACCCCTTGAGTTGTATTCGGTGATGTGGTAAGTGACATTTCTATATGGTGCAAGAAATTGATTGGTATTTGCATATCCACAATCCACTAGATAGACCCAACCTAGTGGTACGAGAATATTGCCTTCTTGAACAACCCATCGAAGTACCATCATGTCAGCAGTAGATCCTTCCCAACCACTAGCAACATACTGTATTGATAGATCTAATGATGCAATGCACATAACGTTCAAAGAACACCAACCATGCCGGTTTTGATACCTACCAGCATCCATTGGGTTCACACATAACTCAACATGTGTTCCATCAATTACCCCAATGACATCCTGCAATGAGTGTTGGTAAGGACAAACATGTGATGTATCGTAAACGAACAATCGTGCCATGCCAAATTACGAAATATAGGGAGTTACCTTGAAATATGGGTAAAGCTCCCTGTTCCTCCTTATCTTAGCTGGAACTGGTGCAGAGTGATCGGGAAATGAAATGAACTCAAATTGGAGCTTCTTGATAGCTCGGGCAACTCCTTTGTAGTAATTATTTATTATTCTTGACGATCTTTCGAATTGGGCCTGCATATTTCGATTTGTTGCTCCCTGACTTACCCCATATAGGAAAATTGCGAGTGCTTCGTTTGGATGCATCTCCTTAGTGGGTTTTAAGTCTTTCCTATTAAGTAACATGTCTCGTAACTTGGTGAATTGAAGACTCCATCCGAAACATATCAATTGGTCGGTCATGGTACCATTCTATAATACTATTCATCCACTGTAATCCCTTCAAATCACCTGTGTGTTTATGTACATGCGGAACAGGTATACTATGTTCTAGTTCATCAACAACATAATGCATTGTTTCTTCGAACATGGCACCCATTATTGCATCTCCGACCTCATCACTACCCAATGAACAATTAGAGTCTTTCATCTATTAACAAGTTACGGAAAACATAATAACATTGAATAAGTTGACCATTACAATGTTGCTTTTCATACAATTCCATGATAGATACAGTAATACAAAATCATAAAGCAATTCAACATAGATAACAGAAATATCGTCATACATCCAACAATGAGAAAGATATGACACACTGAGGATAGAGGACAACCCAGGTGAAGTAGAACGATAGAACATGAAGATCAACCACAAACTACCTCCATTACACTCATAAAATACATACAAAGCAGACTACGACACAGTCACATATCCCCATTCATGACCATTCGAACTAACTCCAACATATCCTCCGGAGTACCACTCAAGAAAACCCTCATGATATCTCTAAACGATGCATCCTTCAATTGGGCAATCATCCTAGCCCTCTCACAAATCCCAAGGTCTGGTAGCATTGACACTAATCCAATAGCACATTCATCAATCTCGCCTCTTTCAACTTCACGAAGTCGTTTGCTCTTGCTAAATTACAAGTACTCATCCATCATTGTCGCAACCTTCTCAACTCCTTCAGAATTGGAGGTGAAGCTACGACGTCTCTTCCCACTACTTCCGGATGTGCATCCGGTAGCCTTTCCCTTCCCTATCGCTGACGGGGAGTTTGCCATAACACTTACTCCCTCTTCAACAACTTGTGCCATGGTTGGTTCGGTTGGTGCTCATTGGGAGGAAGAGTAGTTCCTCACATTGCCAGCCTTGGAGGACATTGATGCATTTTCTGTCATGGAGAAATCCATTTGAGACAAATTCACTTCACCTTCACCTTCGTTATCAACAAAATCCTCTCCGTCCACTTGCCTAAGACTGGATGTAGCATTCACTCCCCTAGCAGTATCTCTACCAACAATAATCTCCAATTCCTTGTAGTAAGGGAACGACCATCCACGGAGCTCTTAAGATGCTCTGGAAGTTGCAATTATATAACATATGTAAGGTAGAACATCATCTCTGATTTAAGAAAATCATGAATTGTAAACTTTACCAACCTCATCCCAAGCATTGTCATTGTAAGGGATGGGACATTTCCTTCCGTCGTCCCAACCCCACCCACTCTTGTTGGTGAGTGCAACAAAAGTGTTGCAATCCCTCTTCAAAGTCTTGAAGCGGTTTTGCAATTGGTCTTTGTTATAGGTGAGACCACTCTCGAAGTTGAACTCCTGAACAATGTCAATCCATCTCGTTCTAGTGAATGATCCATTAATGAAGTCATTCTCGTAGTGGTCACTGAGAAGTCTAATCAGCAACTTATCCTTTTCACTTGTCCAATTGCTTGTTCATGGAAGTCCCTTCTTACTCCCTTGTTGAGCACCCATCCCTCGACTTGAACCCCCTCCATTCATCCTACATACATAACTTAATTACTAACTTGAATTTTCTATGGCAAATTTGTTATATTTATTTCTTCGAAACACATCTAAATCCTGCAAGCAATGGTTTATTCTATACCTTGCTTGCTAGAATTATTTGTCGACATCATCCATGTCATCATCTTCCATCTCCAACCCAATAATCATTTTAGCAATTGCTACAATGATTTTGATGAGTAAATTTTGTATATATCCAACTCTCTGTCTCTTTCTCTGTGGATATACACAATGGCTAACACAACTACTTGTGTCAGCCATTTCCCGTCTAAAAATTTCAAGAGCGATATCCATTGACACCACCTAGGAAATGAATTTCTACCTTAGTTGCCAATTAGCTAATGGCTCATCTTTACACAGAGATTGTCATTTTAGATAAATGAATTTGAAAGTAATCGGTTTCCACATGGTTGTCATGTACCATTCACGCATTCAACATGTGTGAGTTATACAAGTACAAAATAACTTGTTTTCATTGATAAGATGAATAGAAAGTAGTTACTTACATTCAAGTTAGACAATATAAATACTGAATGTAATGAAATATTACTTACTTATGGAGTACTTTCGTAGTCAATTAATTCAAAACAATCATTTACTAGGTTTCGTTATTATAGGAGAAAATCTTCATGAAATAGAGAAATTTAGTGAATAACATAATTGGGAGGAGTGTCGTTTCCATACCTGATTGCATGGTCATGTACGAAAATTAGAAACCCGAAATCCACAAGATGGACTCCATCCATCCCTGCATAACGCAACATACAAAGGCATGAAAAAATTTTAATCAAAATTATGATAGAAGTAAGGATTCAATAACATATAATATTCGATAATATATAATAAGGATTCATTCACATTACCAAAGCAGTTCTTGCTTTTAAAAAAAAAGGGCATGATTCTTTCACAAACATATTCTTGGGGATGAGATATTAGGATGATTTTTTATGCTCACATAACATGTTTGAGTGATTTCATGGAGGTTTTGAGGTTCATATCAGATCTGATATATTTTGAACAGTTATGTTATAAAAAACATTCCAAAGATGAATAACATTCTTCAACATGGTTTCTATTCTAATGGATTAAGCTTCAGAAGAAAACTATCATAAAACAAATTGAGAAAACATTCAGACCAATTCCTAAAATAGTAGCATGATTCATATGATCTTCCACCATGCAAGATACACCACTTCCAGATGAGTAGATGCACAATTATTTCTTTCATACATGATGTAGGCAATGGCACATTATCTACATGCAAGGAAAGTGCAACATGTTAGACTTGCCCGACAAGGAAAGATAGTAGCAGCATTTTTATCAAGGTTACAACCAAACCATAGTTTGAAAGCAACAGCCTAACCCACAAAAAAGTGAGTTGGTTGGGTTGGAGAGGCAACCCATATTCTTAATTTTGCATCTTCCAAATTCCCCCAACCCCCTAAGTGATCCTATTCCCCATTCTCTTGCAGCTAAATAGGAAAACATGCAGGAAAAAAGTTGAATAGTTTAATTGGTCAACAACACAATCTAACCTGACTCAACCCAACTCATTATTATGGGAGCATTGGTTTGGGTTAGGTAGATGAGATGGATTGGTTCAAAAAATTTCCAATCCATAGATGACCCAACTCATGAATAACAATTCATCCAGTCAGTGAATATATCCAAAGTTCACTTTCTCATGACATAAATATCCAAATGTCACTTTGTCATGGAATAGTTTTATCATTTATAAACTAATGCATAAATCCCTTGTCTTCTTAAGCCTAGAGATCAACAAATTATCGTAAGGCTTCTTCAGTGGCATAAACATTCACATGATATAGACAAACATTTGAAACTAGCACATGTTAACATTGCCTTTAAATCAATTCATCAAGCATAAAATTGTTGGTACTTAAAGAAAGATAGCAACCATAATTTGCATAATAAAACCTGAAGATCAAAAGAACATACAGTTATTGTTATTAACATAAAAAATGCAGTCACGTAAAGTACCTTGCAAAAATCAAAATAATCAACTACCCCACAGACTAAAAAAAAATCGTTACTACCTGAAAATCAAATAAATATGACAAATAGTTATTTTAACCATAAATCAATTTTTGGAAAGCATAGAAAAATCACCAAGAAGATTGCAACAATAGAAAATGCTACAAAAAAAATCCTAACTCTTCATCATCATGGCAAACACCCCTTCAACATTGAAATAATGCAAACCATCCCTTCTAATAGAAAGCACCCATCGATTCTCAAAACAAATCTAGAACTACAAAACCCATGCGCACAACAATGAATCAGAAAAAGCATGTGGCATGTACCATCCTGCAAAATTGGCAACTTGAGATACTTACCTCCCTCATTATCATTAAAACTCCATATAACCATTATACCCAATTATCAACGAGTACTGGATAATTTCAATCAATATGGCATCTTTGCAAGAATAAATTGCAATACAATCCTTTCCATATATCGAACCACATTAGGTAAACAAGTAAAGCATTCCAATCTTACTTCTATGCCTACTCCAACAACCCCCTCTCCAACTATGCACACCAACCTGAAGAGAGCACGTACCAAGAGTGACATACTCCAATCAAGGGGAACACATGGATGGAAAGGGCAACGTCAGAGAGAAGTGAAAGCCCTAATAATAAATAACTTCAAGGAGAACAAGAAAAGCATCAACAACGATAATGAAAATCTACAACCTATTTATACTTGTGAATCATTCAAGATTTTTTGAAAAGGAAATGCATGCTCAAGTTGTAAATCAGCGTAATCAATCCATTTCTAATTGTCCCCCCAAGAAAAAATTAGCCGATAACAATTACTGACATACCCAAATTTTCATTTTTTTTTCCTCCCTAGTAGGGTGGTTGGAAGATTCAGCATCACAAATACAGGTAACAAGTTGCATTCAAATTCAGAAATAAGGAAAAAAAAATAAAAAATCACTTCTATTATGTAATAATTTTTCCTTTTTTACATTTCCGAGAAATATAATCCCTGTTTAGTCCCCACAAACCAACTTCCCACCCAGAATTCCCCAGACGAAGAAGAAGGATGGAAGTAGATCTTCTAGTGGGCCTCATTACAACAAAAAAGGGATGGAACTCTCATTACCCTCTTCCTCCATATTAAGTTTCAAAGATGAAGTTAAAATCAAAGAAAAAGAAAGAGTGATTCTTGATCAAAATACCCAAAACATCGATGCAGTTAAAATCATCTGGAATGAGAGTAAAAGCTCAAGGACAATAGATTAAAATCAGCATTAAGAATGGTATTTCCATGTAGATGCCCACAGAAATTGCACAAGAACAAAGCTCAACGAAAGCACTTAAAAAAGCAATGTTCTTTCCCAAATCTACTCATAGACAATCATCCACGAAGATGCCCACAGAAATTACATAAGAAGAAAGCTATACCTCAGAATTCAAAAGGCAAAGCAACCTGCTCCCACAGCTAAGAAGCAGCTTTGTAACTACACAAGACCACTTCTTAAACACACAACGAAGATGAAGATGACAATACGCTGCTAAGAAAAATGTGGAGTTCAACGCACCAGGTAAGTTTCTTGGAAAGCATGAAGAACAAGTGTAAATAGGGCCCCTTCTTATAGAACCAGAGGAATATAAAGCCATGAATTCATCCAACCAACACAAACCAAAAACACGGCAAAGCAAGCACAGACCATGCAATCACGAGAAGTAGTAGCAGGATTCGTGCATGGACAAGATAAAGCTGAAGCTACATCTACTTCGGCCACTGTGGAAGGAAAGCCCTCGGAAATAAGGGAAGGAGTAATGGCCAACTAACCTTTCTTCGGTAAAAATCACATTCAAAACATAGCTCGTTGTGTAGCTGAGAGAGGGAGAACGAGGCTGCAGTTGCATCACAATGCGCGAAAGTGGAAACAAATGCGTGAAGCACGAATGCTCGGAAGCCGATGGCTCATCAGGGGTAGCAGGAGACCGCGAGGGCGAAACTAGGGCAAGGGCGAAACTGCGAGCACGAGGGCAAGATTGGAAGAGATGAGGGCGAAGCGCTGTGTGCTGTAGAAGGGATAAGTTGGGGGATAACTTGTCCCCTGTGGTAGCACAGGATTTCCTATTCCGAGTTAAATGCCCAATTAGAGGGTAACTTATCCCCCATGGTAAACGGGGGATATCCCTAAAAAAGAGGGGATATCCCCTACTGTAAACTAGCCCTTAAGGTCGGCTGAAACTCTGGCGGATGCGCCCGACATTCTTTTATATTGCTGCCTCTTATAGCTGGCAAGTCACCTATTAAGTTCAACCCGAACTCAGGCAAACACACCCAACGTTCTTTTATATTGCCACCTCTTAAGGTTGGCCCAAACTTGAGCGAGTGTGCCCGACGTTCTCTGATATTACCGCCTCTTAAGGCCTGCAAGCCACTTCTTAAGGTTGGCTTAAACTTGGGCGTGTCCCTGATAGGAACACCATCATGTCCCATAACTAGCTCAATTTGATTTGATTAAGTCATTAAATGCTCCTACATAACCGCTAGAGAGCCCTGAGTCACTGCATAATCAATCTGAGGAAAAGACAAGAAACTAGGGTAATGCAATTTTACCGTCATATCATGAATGCAGAATAGCCATGGATTTTTCTAAGGGTTAATAAAGGGTCAAATGATCCTAAAAGGCTAACAAGTGGGTTAGAATTGGATCCAATCTGAGATCATCTTGATCTAGTTTGCAATTTGGTCTTGTTTGATTCTTTTCTATCATACATATGCCCTTAACTTTCAAAATCATTACAAAAAGGCCCCTAACTTTGTCATCATTTTCACAAATAGATCCCCACACCATTTTTGAAAGGTTAAACCTTCACCGTCGAGTTTCGAGCGAGGATTTCTCGCTTGATTCTCAATCAATCTCTCCCAAAATTGATAGGATTCCTTGGGAAGTTACCTTCCATTTTAGCCATTCCTTAGGCTATAAGTCTTTCCCAAAAGGCCATGCAAACCTTTCAAAGATTTGGGTATCCTATTTCGCAAATACCTTCCGAGCTTGGAAGCTTCTTTCCAAGCTTAGTAGGGCTTCCTATGGCCTATAAAAGATCCCATGTCGCACGCCCAAGCTCTTCAGCAAGTTTTTGGGAGCCAAATCACCCTAATCTACCCTCTTTGGCCACCAAACAACTCTGCTTTGGCAACCTCCCTGGATCCCCCTCCCTCGGCAGTCCAACGACCAATTTGGACGGCCTAAGTTCTTCCTCCCTTCCTTGCGACCCTCCCCAGCCAAAGGTAGGGCGTTCCTCCGTCTGATTCATCATCGCCGCCTTGCCGCTTCTATCTCCTTCTCCAATGCCAATTGACCAACACTGGAGCCCTCTACCTCTCAACCGCATCCTTAAGTCACTCTATCGCTCTCTCTCTCACATTCTATTTCGCTCTCCCACACTCGCAACACACGCTCGACCACTGCTTCTCCCTCAACGTTGTCATCTTCTTCGCCTCCGGCGACGCCTACACACCGCTACACTGCTCAAAACTCATCGCTACCACCCTCATCAGCTTCGCCACAACTCCACCGACTAAAGCCCTAACCTAAATCCACCTATCGCTCACCCCAATCACCTACCGAACTCCATGCTCACCACACTGCCATTTTGAGGTCATTTGACCTCTTCACTCACTCCCGCGCACCACCAAGGCCACCATCACGTTCGCCGTCCTCAGGCAATCCTCCTGAGCATATTTGATGTGGCCATGAGGCCATTTTCGTGCTTGCAAGTCTCTCACCGGAGCTCCGCCACCACCTTGGCTGCATCGACCACGCCTTCAGTCCTTCGACCACATCCGCTCTAGGTTTCTGCCCCAGTTCACTCAGAGTGGTCTAAGGACCCTTCCCAGGTCTTTGACTGGGGCCATCGGCGCCTACAGCTATGCCAATTTCAGCCATCTTCACTGCAGCAGCACGCACGAAGAAGGGTGAGACTTTAGTCCCACCTCGGTAGCTGACGAAGCGTAGCGCGAAGATAAATTGATTTTGTGCTACAGTCTGTTCACCTCAGTAGCACGAGGTGAGGTCCCCTCGCACGTGCCCACGCACGCCCTCGGCCACGCTTACACCCCGCAGGTCTGGGCTTGACCCGTTTACCCAGATACCCAGGTCTAGTTTGGTTTGCTTGGTCTAAGAGAGGAAGAAGAGGAAAAGAGAGAAGAGGGGGGTTTTTGCTCTGCCGCCCTCCTCTTGACTCTTGTGAGATTTGAAGAGGCCTTTGCCTCTACTGGTGTGTTAAGTATTGTGTTGCGCCTTATTTGAAGGAAGAGGAAGAAGAAGAAAAGAAGGAAGAGAAGAGAGAAGCCTCTCTTTGAGGCTTGAGGAATTTGAAGAAGAAGAGGCATTTGCCTCTATTAAGGCGACTGAGCCTAAATATGTCATTTGATATCTGATACCTTGGCTTTGTTGGTTAAAATTGAGTTGTGCTTTGCTTATCTGATCTGTTACTTTGAGTAGCTTGCTAAACATTGTAGGGTAATTTAATGATTTAAATCACCATTTTACCCTCTCTTCTTTTTGCATTATTGACATTGGATCTCATATCTTTCTTGATTGCAAATTCTTACATCTTGATTGTGATCTTGAGTTTTAAATTTCCATATTGCTCCCTGTGTTCGACCTAGGACTTCAAATTTGAGTAACAAATTGTATTTGCTTTTCACACTAATTCGACCTATACTGCAACGTGACGATTTTAAAACCTGTTTCAGAGCGACTAACAGTCCCCTTCTTAAGGTTGACTCAAACTCGGGCGGACACACCTGACATTCTCTCATATTGTCGCCTCTTAAGGTTAGCAAGCCACCTCTTAAGGTCAGCTGAAACTTGAGTGGACAAGCCCCATGTTCCCATTACATGGCCGCCTTCTAAGGACGGCTAGAACTTCAGTGGACACACCCCATGTCCCCTTATACTACCGCCTTTTAAGTCCAGCAAATCACTTCTTTGGGAGGTCTAGAACTCGGGCGGTCGTGCACCACACCCCCTTGTATCGCCGCTTCTTAAGGCTGGCAAGCCCCCCCTTAAGGCGAGCATGAACTCAAAAGGTAGTGCCGCATGACTCCCCATAATGTCGTCCGATAAGACCGGCAGTCGCCGCTCAGGGCCTAAACGAACAAAGGCACTTACGCCCTGCATGCCAATAAAGTGCAATGCCGCTTCTTAAGAACAGCATGAACTAGGGCTCCCATGCTCCGCGTTCCAACAGGTATAATGCCAGCTCCCTGGGCCGGTAGGAACTCAGGCCCATGCGTCCTAAAGTTTCACATGCATTGGCACCGCCCACTAGTAGAATTTTAATCACTTCACTCTCAATAGCATCTGTCAACCAGAACAAATGGCGAGAATTTGGGCCACCTCGTTGTTCGTTCGAAAGCGAGATCAGGTTTGTAAATATCACGTTGTAGTACAGTTGAAATCGCTTCGAAGAACAAATAAGAATTTATTACTTGAAAAATTAAAAATTCGAGGTCGAACACAGGGAGCAAATTGGTATTTTAAAAATTAAGAACACAATCTCAAATTGATAGAATGTGATGTTCAACAATATTATGAAGCAATAGAATGAAGTTCAATGTATATAAATGCTAAAGAGAAGAATAGAGATGTAAAAAGAAATAGAATTTAATTAATCTCTGTCTGTTCTTTCTCTTCCTTTTCTTTCTTCTCTGATGTCTTCTTCTTTCTTCTTCTCTTTTCTTCCTTCTCTAATTTCTCCTTCCTTCCTCTGCGGCTTCTTTTTCTTCTATCTTCTTTCTTTTCTTCCCTTGGTTTCTTTCCTTCTTTCCTCTGCCTTGGCTTCTTTCTCTTTCTCTATCTTCTACCTCTGGTCTCTTTCTTTCTGCGGCTTCTTCCTTCTCTTCTTCTTCCTTTAGTTGTGCCTTCTCCTTCAGCCTCTGATTTCTTCCTTTCTCCTTCACATCTGCCTTCAAGTCCTCACCTCTCCTTAGCCGTGCTTTCTTCTTCTTCAGCCTTTCCTTAGCCTCTTTCTCTTTGCGACTCCTTCCCTCAGGTTCCCTTTCTTCTTTCTCTTCCTGCACAGAAGTGAAAAACCTACCCCTACCCTCCCCTACGCACGCTCTCTCTCTTCTTCTCTCTTAGGTTTTCTCTCCCAGAGCCAATCGGGTATACAGGTCGAGTCAAGCGCACCTGGGTCCAGGCGCACCGGTGTGGGTGGTGTGTGAGGAGTGCAGGGTAAACGAGTTAGGCAACTAGGTCTGTGGAGGAGTGAGCATAGACGAGGCGGGTGATCGGGCGAGGGGACCTCACCCTAAGATCGGAGGTGATAAGCTGATATCACAAAAATAATATAAATCACTCACCTGCGCCAAAAGTTACCAAGGTGGGACTAAAGTCCCACCCGCTTCTTCGCATGCCTGCAGGAGGATGCCTGCTCAATTTCTGCAGCTGTGGATGGTGTGGGCTTCGATTACTAGGTGTGAAGAGGTTGTGGAGTGTTTCCGCGCACCTGGGGCTCAACTTCCTGGAGCGTCGCGACCTGAAGAAAGCTTGCGAGCAAGCTTTGCTCCTGCTCCAATGACGGCAGGGGGTCGAACCTGCAAATGACGAATACGGCCTCGCAGCCCTATCTAAGCACTTAGGAAGCTTCGCTGTGTCACGACGAAGGTGGTATGGTGGGTGGTGTGGCGCAGAACGGCTTAGGTGTGCGTGCCTAGGTCAGACTGTGGCTGTGAAAGTGCGTTTGTTCGAGGAGAGTGTAGGGTGCGTGTGGCAATCAATGAAGGGGCGAGTGATGATCAATGGATGATGGTGGAGCTTCTGCGGTCGGTGGCGAGGCGTGTGGGTGTGTGGAGCGATGGATGCGCCTTCGCCGGTGGTCTGCCAGAGATGAAGAAGACAGAGGTGGTATGTGGCTGTCGAAGGGGTTTTGTGAAATAAAGATGGAGAAAGTGAAAGGTAGGGAGAGAGGAGTTATCTGAGGGTATCTAAACGAAGGGGGGAGGCGTAGGGTGAGCGGCACGTATTTGCCATCGCCGAAGACGAAAGCCCTGAGATGAGGAGGCGGCAACAACGAGAGGGTTGAAGACGTACGCGCAGGTATGGCGCGACATGAAAGAGCAAGGCGGAGAAGACTCAGCCATTAGTATGGTGGTAGAGCAACGAGAAGAGGGAGGAGAGATTGCCAGAGCTTGTGGGCTATTTGGCCGGAGATGGGAGAGGAAGAATTTTGGGGGTTTTTGCGGCCAAATCAAGCTTGAGATGATCGTCTGGGCCAGGGGCTTCTTTTATAGGAAACGGCAGAGGGCCTTGTTCTTGGAAGATAAGCTTCCAAGCATGGGTTTCCTCGCCGGAGTAGGAAATCCGAGAGATACCCATATCTCTCAAGCGTTCGCACAAGAGATTGGGTGTGAATCAAGGTGTGTGATTGAGTTCACATGGTCGGGAATTTCTTAGAGAATCTCCCTTTCAAATCTGAGAGGGATTCTCTGAGGAAACAAGGAGAACTTCCCTCTTGAATCCTCGCCGGAGTAGGACTCCTTCGCTGTAATGGCGGAGGGACCTAATTGCAAAGAGTGGCAAGGAAGATAGGGGGTTTCTGCAAGGTTTTCGAAAGTTAAGGGCATAAAAGTAATTAGGTGGATTATTTTGCAAAGTAGGTCAAGGTGACCTCCCCTTAGGTCAAGATTTTGGTAAAAACCTAATTTGGACCTAAGGAATCTAATGGTAAAGTTGGATTTTAGGTTTGACCATGTTTGACTGGATATTTGCACAAAAACCCAATCTAGGGTAAATAATTAGCTATGACCCCTATTTAGGTCAAAATAGGTTCTAAAAGCAAAATTGAAGGTTATAATCCCTATAGGATATTTTTTCATGAATTTTAGAGGGTTTAGTTGATTTTTATCCAGACCCGAACCTTGTTAAATTAAGTAGGTTTGTTTTAGGGTTATAAGATGTCATTTAATTCTCAAATCTCACATTAACCCTTTTCTGATTGAACCATCCTACTTTTCCTCTTGTTAAATCCAATTGACCCATGTTTAACCCCTGAGAAATCTTGTTGTACTGCAATGGTAAAATTACAGTTTTACTTTTCATTTCTTGCTTTTCTCTCAACCAAGCTATTCTCTGAGTTAGGCTCTTCACTTGGTTATGTAGGAGCTTTTATTTTCTTTTCTAGGTCAAAATGAGCTAGTTAGGGCTCATGATGGTGTTCCCATCATACTCCCATGCTTAGCTTTCGCTAGTCCCTTAGCAAAATTTCAAGGTTTTAACTTCTGTTCTAGATCATGAGTTTCTTTCACCAGTTATGATAAGTGCTTTTTCTTTTTCTTTTTTTTGTTTGTGATTAGGTTAGAATGCCGACAGTAGGTCTAGAGGTACTCAAGTATCAACCAAGATCCGGACCTGACCAGCTTTAGCCTCGGTCCTTCGCGAAGGTTTTTAAGGCCTACAGGAACTATCCTAAGGTTTGTTGGACTCTGTGGTTAAAGCACCCGTGTTTGAGATATATTTTAGCCTTGGTTCAGTTTGCAGTGCGTTTTTATGAGAGAGAGATAGGATTTATTTGTTTGGAGAGTTTTTTCTCTCTTCTTTTATTTCTAGCTTCGGATTGGCTTCTCAACACGGTCTGTATCGGATTCCTCATCCCCATCATCAATCCTCAAAGGTCCTTGGCAATCAATGCTTCGTGATAGCACCACCCATAGCAACCCCCAGAACCCTGGCATTCGAGATTTTGAGATAATCCCGCCCATGGCGTTCCGTAGCCAAATCTAGATCCTTGCAATTGACATTTTGTGATAATGCCGCCCATGGTATCTGAACCAGTAGAGTGCTTACGTGCCCCTGGTAGGATATGTAAATATCCTAGGAGACAAGCACCTAGGAGACGATATGTTGTTACGCATCTTCGAGGGAAATTTCCCACCTCTCCACGTGGAGAACTCGTCCAAATCAACTTTTGTTTATCGGCCGCTCCTAATCTAGGCAACTTTTTTCAAAATATTTAAACGCTTTTACGTGATTTTGATAGTTATGCGCGTTCAACCAAACTGTATGTGGATTGGGGTGCTTAGGTTACCGAGTCCCGCAAACTAAAGGTTAGTTAACGAGGCCGAATACTCCCTAAGCCTTAGACCTAATACTTAAGCTTCGCATTTTCCCCAACCTCTTGAGGATTATCCAGATCTTAGCGGGTACTTGAATCTTTAAGCCTAAGAGTCTAGCTCAAAAGGCCTAAGATTAGCGTTCCTACTAATCTCTTTTTATGTCTCATTAGGACTTTTTTTCTATTTATCCTTTTTTCCTTAAAGTGGTCTAGAACTTTGGTTAGTCCCTTAATTTCTTACTAATGACTATTCTCTTTTTTTCTTTTTATTTTGTGCTCCTTTTTGTCATTTTTCTTTTCTCCTCATATTTTGTATAGCCTCAAAAAATTTTCTCTCCTCCCCCCTTCAGTTTTTTTTGTTCTTTTTCAAGATTTTTTCATTTTTTTGTGTTTTTGTGATATGTGATTTTTTTTTGTTGAAACCTTTTCTTGTGACGAGTTTTCATAACGTTTTGCACTTTCATAGCCCCCCATGCCTACAATTTGCAATGTCCCCATTGTAAATTAGGTGGGTTCGAATTCAGCTTAGTTCATTCATTAGGACAAGTGTTAGGTGGGAAAATGGGTCGAGGTGACTGTTGCGAACGATTTCTAGACTCGGGTACAGGTACTTGAGGTGGAGTCGGCTGTTCTAATGGATGAGCCCTAAAGTGCAATATGAATTTAGCATAGAAATGTCAAGAAAGGTTTCGGATTTTTCAACAACGACGGGTTGCCTCCCGTTAAGCACTGAGTTTTACGTCATCGGCTGGGCGCAATGAGCTTAGGGAGAATGGAGGGTAAAGGATATCTCAGCCAAATTTGTATCGGTCATGTCAATGAATGGTTTGAGTCTTTGACCATTCACGACGAAGGGTTCGGAATCGTGGTTGAGTGGACTGATCTCAATGGCTCTATTTCCAAAGATTTGTCGGACTAAGCAGGGTCCGATCCATTTAGATCATAGTTTTCCTGGGAACAGCTTGAGTCGAGCATCAGAAAGTAGGACCTTTTGACCAGGATAATAGATCTTTCTAGATATATGTTTGTTGTGGAAGGCTTTGACCTGCTCTTTGTAAATTCGCGAGTTTTCATACGCATCCTAGCATAATTCATCGATCTCGCTCATTTGAAGCTTTCTATGGGTTCCAGCCTTAGAAAGATCTAGGTTGCAGTTCCGTACTACCCAATAGGCTTTATGCTCCAATTCGACGGGGAGGTGACACACCTTCCCGTACACTAGTCTGAAGGGAGACATACCTAATTGGGTCTTGTGGGTGGTCCTATAAGCCCACAAAGCTTCTGGAAGCCGAGATGACCAATCCTTCCTATCAGGTCGAACAGTAACCTGGAGGATTTTCTTGATATCCCGATTGATAGCTCAGCTAGACCATTAGTTTGGGGGTGGTAAAGAGTAGAGATTCGATGCGACACACCGTATTTGGTCATAAGTGACCTGAGCTGAGCATTTGTGAAATGGGTCCCTCCATCGGAAATTATTGCACGTGGAATCCCGAATCGTGAGAAGATGTTCTGGTGAATGAATTTGATAACAACTTTCTGATCATTGATTCGGGTCAGAATGGCTTCGATCCACTTGGACACATAGTCAACAGCGAGTAAAATGTATTCGAAGCCGTCCGAGATAGGGAAGGGTCCCATAAAATCAATCCCCCTAAATGTCAAAAATTTCACATACTAGAATCAGCTGTAAAGGCATCATATCTCGATGGCTCGTGTTGCCTAAGGTCTGGCAACGAGTACATGCCTTACAGTGATTATATGCATCCTTGAAAATTGTGGGCCAGTAAAAGCCACACTGGAGGACTTTTGTTGCGGTTTTATGTCTCGAAAAGTGTCCACCGCATGCTTGGTCATGGTAGAAAGAGAGTATGTCTTTGATTTCCGCTTCCGCGACACATCGTCGAATTATTTGATCAGCACCAATGAGGAATAGATACGGGTCTTCTCAAAAGTAATACTTGGCATCAGAAAGCAATTTGTCCTTCTTGGCCTTCGGCCAATCGGATGGGCTCTAATGTGATACCAAGTAGTTTACTATGTCAGCAAATCATGGAAGCCCTGTATTGATAGTCAGAAGGTGCTCATCGAGAAAATGTTCTGTGATGGGTTCGGAAGGGTCAATGATCTTAGAAGGAAGGCGGGACAAGTGATCAGCTACCATGTTCTGTTTTCCCGCTTTGTCGCTAATCTCGAGATCAAATTCTTGCAACAGCAAGACCCAGTGGATTAATTGAGGTTTCACGTCCTTCTTTGCAAGGAGATGCCTCACAACTGTGTGATCCGAGTAGATGACAACATGGGAACCTAGGAGGTAAGATCTGAATTTTTCTAGGGCAAATACTATGGCTAGCAGCTCTTTCTCAATAACCATGTAGTTACGCTGAGCCTCGTCAAGTGTTTTGCTAGCGTAGTAAATGACCACGGGTTTCTCGTCAATTTTCTACCCCAAAATCGCTCCTACAGCGAAATCAGATGCATCGCACATGATCTCAAAGGATTGAGACCAATCGAGAGACTATAGGATCGGGGCTTCAGTAACTCGGTCACGGAGAATCTCCAATGCTTGAGTGCATTCCTTAGAGATTTCGAAAGGTACATCCTTGGAGAGAAGAGTAGTTAGTCGAAAAGTCAGGGATAAATCGATGGTAAAAACTGACGTGCCCCAGAAAAGATTAGATGTCCTTGATCGAGTTAGGCATAGGGAGTTTGGAAATTAGATTCACCTTGGCTCGATCGACTTGGATGCCTTTCTCCGAAATTAAATGTCCCAGGATGATTCCCTCAGGCACCATAAAATGGCTCTTTTCCCAAGAAAGAACTAGATTCACGTCAATGCACCACCTGAGGATTTAGACTAAGTGCTGGAGGCAATCGTCAAATGATGCTCCAAATACTGAAAAGTCATCCATGAAGACTTCCAGATAATTACCTACCATATCTGAGAATATGGCAAGCATGCACCGCTAAAAAGTCGCGGTGCATTGCAGAGACCAAACGGCATCCTTCGGAACGCATACGTCTCGAAGGGGCAGGTGAAAGTGATCTTTTCTTAGTCCTCAGGATGGATTGCCACTTGGTTATAACCGGAGTACCCGTAAAGAAAGCAGAAGAACCTATTTCCCGCTAGTTTCTTAAGGATCTGATCAATAAACGGTAGTGGGAAATGATCCTTCTTCGTGGAGGAATTGAGTCTTCTATAATCAATGTAGACTCTCCACGAATTAGCTACACGGGTCGGTATGACCTCTTTGGCTTCAATTGTAATGACGGTGAGTCCTCCCTTTTTAGGCACAACCCGGATTGGACTCACCCACTGACTGTCGAAGATCGGGTAGATGATCCCTACGTCTAACCACTTAATGATCTCCTCTTTCACGACCTCCTGTAGATTAGGGTTCAAATGTCTTTGCATTTCTCGCGAAGGTCGTGTGCCCTCTTCGGTGTAGATTCGATGTGTGCAATAAGAGGGACTTATGCCAGTCAAGTCATCGAGAGTCCATCCAATGGCTCTTCGATGACGTTGGAGAACAGTAATCAGATGGGATTCCTGGTCAGGTGTGAGTCTGGAGTTGATAATCACAGGAAACGTCTGATTGGAACCCAAAAAGACATATTTCAGATGATCGGAAGGGGCTTGAGTTCCAGGACAGGGTTATCAGCAGTAGCAGGCGGTTCAGGGTGTGAGTTAGGAACAAGGGTAGGAGTTATGGGTGTATCTAGATCAGGTTCAGACTCCTCTGTTTGTGGGTTTTGATCTTCTGGTGGTTGATCAGGGATAATCAGGTTGTCATCGATATGCGGTTCATCAACCACGGCCTTGATATCACATATTTGTTCTATAACATCGCAATTAATCCCTTGTTGGGCCTTAAAGATGTCAATCTTTATAGTTTGGTTCCCAAATTTTAGTTCTATTTGGCCCTCCTCACAGTTTATGTTAGCCTTAGCAGTGGCCAGGAAAGGTCTCCCTAGTATAATCGGTGTATCCCTTAGGTTCTCAAGTGCATCCATATCCAGGACTATAAAATCCACCGCGAAGTAGAAATCCCGTACTCTAACAATGACATCCTCGAATATTCCTTTAGGTGACTTGATGGATCGATCAGCTAACTGCAATGTCACCTCTGTCGGTTTAAGCTCGGATTCTTCAAGGTGGTCAATGAGGGACGTAGGTATTAGGTTTATGGAGGCACCTAGGTCTAACAAGGCTCTGTCGAATTGGGTATCACCAATTTTACATGAAATCAAGGGAGTACCTGGGTCTTTAGCCTTAGGTGGGAGTTTACTCAAGATTACAGAGCTGGCTTGCTCTGACAGTACGATTGGATTCCCACTTTTGGTTCGCGGCTTACGCTTGGGTGTACACACATCTTTCAGAAATCGTGCGTAAGCCGGTATGTGGCGGATTGCATCCATCAAGGGGATGTTTATCTGGACCTATTCAAAGAGCTTGACCAGATCCTCCTCAGGAGCCACGGGTTTGGTTATCCTCTTTCCCTTGGTCAAGGCCTCGGGAAATGGAACTTTGATTGGTTCCTCTAGAATAGGTCCAAGTTCTTGATCTGAGATAGGGGTATCCTGAATAACTATCCTAGAGCTTGGGCTACTACCAAGCTTGGAGTGGTTTGGATAAGGTGGGTCTTGGGTTGCTTTACCACTACGGGTTGTTACAGAGTTTAATCCTGCCTGATTTTGGTTTGGGGTTGGTAAAATAGGTGGCTGCTGTTGAAATCCCACGTAAGATGTCGAAGCTTCCATCCCGTCGGGTGATGGAACAGAAGGGGCCTGGTAAATCATGTGTGCGTGGCTTGGATTTGGGTTCATAACGCGCCTCTAGGTTGGCACATTATTTGGATTCAGCAGAGGTTGCAAAGAAAGTGTGCCAGGTTGGGGGGAATTCGCCATCTGGTCGAGTTGATTGTGAAACTCTATGATCTCGTCCTTGTGCTGTTTCTGTATTGCTGCATTCGTCTTCTGAATGTCAGCCAGTGTTTGAAGGATAAGAGTCATTTGATCTGCTTGGTTTGGCCCAGATTGATAGGTGAGGTTGGGCCGAGGCTGAGGCGGCTGATATGGACGAGGAGCTTGTGGATGGGGTTGATAAGGTGGTCTTTGATTCTGAGAATTTCCCATCCACAGGAAGTTGGGATGATTCTGCCATCCAGGGTTGTAGGTATTGGAGAATGGGTCATTCTGGATGGCGTTGAGGTCCTCGCAGGTCTAAAGAGCCTCAGGAAAATCAGAGTATGAAGGTTCAGAGTTCCCCCAACTAGAATAGAGTGGATCGGAGGTCCCTCCGATCCTGGAGTTAGACGGGGGTGAATACGGGTCCATCCCTTGAGGAGATCAGTGATAGATGTTCTGCACAGTTTCCCTCGCAAGAGGTGGCTCACTGCAGATGCCGAGTCAGCTCGTTCACCTTCTTCTCTATGATAGAGACCTTCTCCAATCGACTGGCCATCAGCTCCAAGTCGACGGATGTGGACAAGCCTTGCATCTCATGTACTCTCCTAAGATTCATCGATGCGTGGGCATTCGTCTGGTCGAATAAGCCCATGGAGTCATTATTGATGGAGTTCTCGCACATATTCTCGAGAATCTCCCACACCGTGTCCTCATGTTGACCTATGATGTTTCCTCCTCAGGTTGCATTGACGAACAATCGAATGTCTTCACGGAGTCCCTGGTAAAAAGACTGTACTTGTTCCCATTTAGGAACTCCGTGATGGGGGCACTTCCGCATGAGATCCAAGAATCGATCCCATGCCTCATGAAGAGGCTCTCTCGATTGTTGCGTGAAGTGAGTGATCTGGTGGCACAAGGCATTTGTCTGACCAACGAGGAAGAACTTTTTCAAAAATTCAGACTGGAGTTCGACCCATGTGTTGATCGGACGAGTTTGAGTCTGATACCAATGAGCAGCCTTGTCCATGAGGGAGAAAGAAAACATCTTCATGAGTAGAATATCCCAATTTTGTACATCTGACCCGAAGGTCTGGGCCAGATGTTTGAGTTGTTTGATATACTGGAATGGATCCTCGGATCTAAGCCCATCAAATTTTGGTATGGCATGAATCATATTGGGCTTGCGTTCAGAATCAGGACCTCCAACCGGGATTTGGACTCGAGGCTCGATTGCCACCGCAGCGGGATTATAGTGATCTCGCATCATAGGACGCTGTGGCGGGTTTACAAAGTTTTGGAATCGATCATTTAAGCGCTGAAGTTGGTGCTCAAGGTTGTTCTCTTCTTCAATTGGTTGTGCCATGATGGAAGGAGAACTTGGTTCTGTTGAATCAGAGGAGAGATCTATGTGGTGGGGTTGCTGCACAAACACGAGCGTCGAGGCTTGACCTCGGCGAGAGTGGATTTTTAAAGGAGGTCTTAAGGATGGTCTTAAGGACCTCCTACCAAACATGCACTGAAGGATTTGATGAGTTTAGAATGTGCTGGACCCAATCGAGACACCCACAAAATGTTGGGTGACTATAGAGGTTCGAGACGGATGATACCCTTTAGTCAGAAAGGCCGTCCACCTGAGAAATACCTGGGCCACCAGAGAGGGAGAGTCCCGTAAAGACCCCTACACGGTAGTGCGTCCCCACGAGTTACAGGGTTTCCCTCGCCCGACCTCTCTTGTCACTGAAATTCCAGGTAGACCAGAATGGGAACCTTGACCTCTTAAGTCTACCACTTTTAGTTAAGATCAAGGTGCTTAGGGTTCCACTTGAACTTTAGATTTTTTTTAGTGCAAAAAGTGACCTAACTTCTAGGTTGGTTGACCCAAAGGGTCAACTTCACCTCTTTGTTCCTTTGAGAGCTTTTAGGTCCTCTCTTTTAGGGTTCAAGTGAGTTAAGAGCTTGATTTTCTTAGGGTTTCTCCTGGATAATTCTCTTCAAACAAGGCTTAGGCACACCTCCTTTTGAAAATTTTGATTCTTTGCTTAGAGAAGATGTGTCTCTAAAACCCTAGATTGAAATCATTAAGTTGGCTCTATTTGGTCCAATTTAGTTGCCTCAAAGATGGTATCTAGGGCTCAATCAAGAAGGTGCTAGCCCTAGTTAACTTAAATGGATGTGCAATTCAAAAATGTGTTGAAATAAAAATCAGGCAACTTTGGTGAATTACTAAATGTGGAAAGTAGGTAGCCCTAGATTGATTTTTCTTTGTTTTCCTTTTCAGATTTTGAGGGGATTAAGAGAAAGGGCTAATGAGAATTTACCCGTTCCTGGTGTGGTTGTTGTGCGGCTGTTTTTCTTTTCTCCTCCTAAAACAATCACAACAGAAGAAAGAGGGTAAGTTAGTACAGAATCAGAGGTTGCGATCAAAGTTTCTAAAATGCCCGTTGCTCCCCGGCAACGGCGCCAAAATGTTCGTTCGAAAGCGAGATCGGGTTTGTAAATTTCACGTTGTAGTATAGTTGAAATCGCTTCAAAGAATAAATAAGAATTTATTACTCAAAAAATTAAAAATTCGAGATCGAACACAGGGAGCAAATTGGTATTTTAAAAACTAAGAACACAATCTCAAATTGATAGAATGTGATGTTCAACAATATTATGAAGCAATAGAATGAAGTTCAATATATATAAATGCTAACAAGAAGAATAGAGATGTAAAAAGAAATAGAATTTAATTAATCTCTGTCTGTTCTTTCTCTTCCTTTTCTTTCTTCTCTAATGTCTTCTTTCTTCTTCTCTTTTCTTCCTTCTCTAATTTATCCTTCCTTCCTCTGCGGCTTCTTTTTCTTCTGTCTTCTTCTTTCTTTCCTTCCCTTGGTTTCTTTCCTTCTTTCCTCTGCCTTGGCTTCTTTCTCTTTCTCTGTCTTCTGCCTCTAGTCTCTTTCTTTCTAGGGCTCCTTCCTTCTCTTCTTCTTCCTTCAGCTGTGCCTTCTCCTTCAGCCTCTGATTTCTTCCTTTCTCCTTCACATCTGCCTTCAGGTCCTTAGCTTTCCTTAGTCGTGCTTTCTTCTTCTTCAGCCTTTCCTTAGCCTCTTTCTCTTTGCGACTCCTTCCCTCAGGTTCCCTTTCTTCTTTCTCTTCCTGCATAGAAGTGAAAAACCTACCCCTACCCTCCCCTACGTATGCTCTCTCTCTTCTTATCTCTTAGGTTCGCTCTCCCAGAGCCAATCGGGTATACGGGTCGGGTCAAGCGCACCCGGGTCTAGGTGCACCGACGTGGGTGGTGCATGAGGAGTGCAGGGTAAATGGGTCAGGAAGCCAGGTCCGCGGAGGAGTGAGCACGGACGAGGCGAGTGATCAGGCGAGGGGACCTCACCCCATGATCGGAGGCGATAAGCTGATATCACAAAAACAATATAAATCACTCACTTGCGCCAAAAGTTACCGAGGTGGGACTAAAGTCCCACCTGCTTCTTCGCATGCCTGCAGGAGCATGCCTGCTCAATTGCTGCAGCTGTGGATGGTGTGGGCTTCGATTACTGGGTGCGAAGAGGTCGTGGAGTGTTTCTATGCACCTGGGGCTCAACTTCCTGGAGCGTCGTGACCTGGAGCAAGCTTGCGAGCAAGCTTTGCTCCTGCTCCAATGGCAGCAGGGGGTCAAACATGCAAATCATGAATACGGCCTTGCAGCCCTGTCAAAGCACTTAGGAAGCTTCGCCGTGTCATGGCAAAGGTGGTGCGGTGGGTGGCGTGGCGCAGAACGGCCTAGGCGTGCGTGCCTAGGTCAGACTATGGTCGTGAAAGTGTGTTTGTTCGAGGAGAGTGTAGGGTGCGTGTGGCGGTCAATGAAGGGGCGAGTGATGATTAGTGGATGATGGTGGAGCTTCTGCAGTCAGAGGCGAGGCGTGTGGGTGTGTGGAGCAATGGATGCACCTTTGCCGGTGGTCTGCCGGAGATGAAGAAGACGGAGGTGGTCTGTGGCTGTCGAAGGGGGTTTTGTGAAATAAAGATGGGGAAAGTGAAAGGTAGGGAGAGAGAAGTTATTTGAGGGTATCTGGACAAAGGGGGGAGGCGGAGGGCGAGCAGCGTGTATTTGCCATCGCCGAAGACAAAAGCTTTGAGATGAGGAGGCGGCAACGACGAGAGGGTTGAAGACGCGTGCATAGGTATGGCGCGACGCAGAAGAGCAAGGTGGAGAAGACTCTACCACTAGTATGGTGGCAGAGCGACGAGAAGAGGGAGGAGAGATCGCCAGAGTTTGCGAGCTATTTGGCCGGAGATGGGAGAGGAAGAATTTTGGGGGTTTCTGCGGCCAAATCAAGCTTGAGATGATCGTCTGGGCCTAGAGCTTCTTTTATAGGCACCAGCAGAGGGCCTTGTGCTTGGAAGACAAGCTTCCAAGCACGGGTTTCCTCACCGAAGTAGGAAATCTGAGAGATACCCATATATCTCGAGCGTTCACACGAGAGATTGGGTGTGAATCAAGGCATGTGATTGAGTTCACATGGTCGGGAATTCCTCAGAGAATCTCCCTTTCAAATCTGAGAGGGATTCTCTGAGGAAACAAGGAGAACTTCCCTCTTGAATCCTCGCTGGAGTAGGACTCCTCCACTATAATGGCGGAGGGACCTAATTGCAAAGAGTGGTGAGGAAGATAGGGGGGTTTCTGCAAGGTTTTCAAAAGTTAGGGGCATAAAAGTAATTGGGTGGACTGTTTTGCAAAGTAGGTCAAGGTGACCTCCCCTTAGGTCAAAATTTTGGTACAAACCTAATTTGGACTTAAGGAACCCAATGGTAAAGTTGGATTTTAGGTTTGACCACGTTTGACTAGATATTCTGCACGAAAACCCAATCTAAGGTAAATAATTAGCTAGGACCCCTATTTAGGTCAAAATAGGTTCTAAAGGCCAAATTGAAGGTTCTAAACCCTAGATGATATTTTTCCATGAATTTTAGAGGGTTTAGTTGATTTTTATCCAGACCCAAACCCTGTTAAATTAAGTAGGTTTGTTTTAGGGTTATAGGATGTCATTTAATTCTCAGATCTCACATTAACCCTTTTCTGATTGAACCATCTCACTTTTCCTCTTTTTAAGTCCAATTGACCCATGTTTAACCCCTGAGAAATACTGTTGTTGTACTGCAATGGTAAAATTACAGTTTTACCCTTTGTTTCTTGCTTTTCTCTCAACCAGCTATTCTCTGAGTTAGGCCCTTCACTTGGTTATGTAAGAGCTTTTATTCTCTTTTCTAGGTCAAAATGAGCTAGTTAGGGCTCATGATGGTGTTCCCATCACTCGCCCAACATTATTATACCAACCACCAAGACCGATAAGAACTAGGACTCTAGCACCCCATGTTCTGGGCAATACGACGTCGCATTACAACAATAACACGAGCTTGGGCTCCCGCATCCCAAGTTCTGCCTAGTGCACACTAGGACTTCAGGAAAATAGAATCCGAGCGACAACAGTCAGCTTTCGTTGCCACCTCCAAAGGTCGACTTCCCTTCATTGCCACCTTCTAAGGTAGGCTCTCATTTGTGGTCACCTTCACGGGTCAACCCCTGCAAATGTCCTACGCCTTCCCTGTCCAGGGGCATAGCCAGGTAGGATAACCCATAGCGGTTTTACACCCCGAGACCACATTGACAAAATCGCCCCTTATCTGCATATGATAAGGATGGGCCCAGCAATAGAATGGCTGCATCAAAAAGCGGTCGAGCTTATGACTGCCTTCGTCGACACAAGTGACCACCTAGCAACCAACTTCCAGACCCTTATATCTGCAGAAAGTTGAGGTAATGGATCATGATTGAACAATTGGATTCGAGCTAGTCCTCATAGGAATTTAGCTAGGTTCGTTAGTTGCAGCCACTCGATCCTACCCTGACAACGCTTCCTAGCTCGTCCAAGTAAAGGATATGCCCATTCAGGTGATTATGACTTAGTCAGGTCATGGTAGGAGGCCAAGGCTAGGGCAAGGGAGCTTCTCCAAGTCGATTCTATTAAACCCCTGCGTCGAGCGTGGCTTTCGAAGGAGACAGCGGCCCTAAACAAAACAAGTGCATGAGTTTCACCGACCTCAACAAAGCCTACCCTGGGAGGCCGAGTCCCTTACCAAGGGCGGACACTGGTAAACTCTCGCAATAGGTAGTCCTGCTCAACCCCCACAGGGGCTGCAATGAGTACTACTATACCAATCCTGCTCTAGTTAACGAATTTCCTACCTTGAGCAGAAGCGAGTCTACCTTAGTACAAAGCCGCGTCCTTCAGCCCTCACCTAGGGTGTTACAAAAGGCACCTGCAGGCACCCTGACCCTGAAAAGGGGTGTATTCAAGCTCTCACACGAGGATCCCCGAAGGCCCTTACTCTCCAACAGAGAGATGGGAAAATTTTGACAAGATCCAAGCGATCATGGCCCTTGAGCCCGCAAGCACCTAGAAAAGGATGCAACCGTTAGTCGGCAAAATTGCCCCCCCCCCCTCATTAGGTTGATTCTTGTCTCAAACTTCTAACTAATGCCACCCTCCTTCGAAGCCATCAGGAGGAGCCTTGGGCAGCTTCGACTAAGCCCATGGTTAAGATCTCAGAGTTCAATATCCAAATATTCGCCAACAGAATAGAGTCAGAGACACGGCAAACCTGATGGTCGTGGCCAAGATATCGGCTTGCCCGACAACTAACACAGTTATTCCCTATGTTCGGAAGAACACTGCATCTCACCCCTAAGCAACGGCTAAAAATGGGGGACGAGATACCGGGCCTACGGTCGAGCTGCAGAACACGCAACAGGTCTCTCATAGATCACACACCTTTTTCAGTCGGGTATACAGCATGGGATCTCGACTACCACTACGGGCGACCCTCCCCACCTACGGTACCCACCTGCAGTACACAAGTCGACAAATTCATAAAGGGGGGAGCCCCCGTGTCAAGCCATTCGAGTGAAAAAGGAAAGTGCCTCGTATAAGGGATCAAACAAAATTTGTAAAAGCAATCCATGTGACTCTTGCGAATAATAGATTCTAGGCAACAAACCAATCCCCCATACTTCATAGGCGAGAAATTTATTATCATAGAGCAACAGGCAGTAGAAAATAAAAGACTTCCTTTATATATATAAGAAGAGTTGCCTATTACATTTCTCGGGACTATCTCTCTCAACTGGCCCACAAGAAAAGAAAAGAAAAAAGGGAGGCAACTTCATGACAGAAATACAAAAATATTAGCAACATCACTTATCAAGACTTGGTGGCTTCATCCCCAGTCCTCAATAGCAATCACCCCCAAAGATGAAGGCGGCAATGCAAGGCAAGACAGCCATCCTCGTAGCATAGCAACTTCCTAACAAACCCAACCCAAGCACTTCCTCTTCAGGAGCTGATCTTCTCAGTTGGCCTAATATACCCTGACTAACCTGCTCACAGAGTTCTCCACTGCCGAGATATGCCATCCCTTGGAAAAGGGACTATGCGTCCATTACCTACTTCCAGAACATGCACCTCCTTCTTCAAAAGGAGTGTGCAGCAAGAGGCAGGCGAGCGATTGGATGAGTCTTGAAGGACCATAGCATCCACCACAAGCACCTCAACGAGACTCTCCTTAAGCTCCACAACCGGCAGCGAGCATAGCCGAGAAAACCATCTCAGCCCACAGCAAATGTTGCCCAACTCCTCCGACAGCTGAAACGCTCCACCCGCTTGCTCTTGCTGAGGGTGGAGCTCCTGCATGGCCTCCTCTGCCGCATCAGCACCTCCCTTAGGATCATCAAAGACTCCCCAAAAAAGGGCAAGCAAGTATCCGCCTCAGGTGCCCTGGCCTACCTGACGACCATGACACATCGTTGTGCGAGGTAAAGGCACCCCGAAGGGGCTCGACCTAGTAAAAACATAGTAAAATGCATCAAAAAACTCGCCCCTGCCTAAGGAGAGGCCAAAAGGAGACTCACCAAGCAAAGGCAATGAAGAAAGGTGTGGGCAAAATCGATACCCCTTGGCGGGGAGGCAGCCCCAGCTACAACGGATCTTAGGAGCCGAAAACCCTGCTGCTCCAAATGAGGGGTGTCGCTCAAAGCCACCACCACAGTTGGTGCCACCTCCTTGGACACGAGGTTTCCAGCAAGCCCCTCCATGAACGATCCCCAGATAGACCAACCGTCTGGATGATCGTGGAAGGGGCCATCTAACCAAAAGAATCCGCTCTTACCGTCGCCCTCGTCGAACTTTGCCCCACATTTGGCCGGGCAAATACATTGCCTCACAAGGAGCCATCGATAACTGCAACTCCCCCGCTACCCTTGTCGATCCACAAAAAGAGTTGAGCAGGGTAGCTGAGACACTAAGCCTCCATGTTGGAGCAGTCTCCACTTAGCACTAGAACGAGACCGGTACCCGTCAGGTGATCTAGGCAGACCCAAAGGGGCCGACAACCCTACTAGGACATCCTCCGCCTCATCCCTGCTCGGATTCAGGAGAGTGGACGTAGCCGACTCCCTCGCAACAAACGTCCCATTGAACTCCCCTCGCTGACGCTTTAAGGTAATTTGATCCGCCTCCTTTTTGCTACCTGCCTCCCCCCTCTTGAACTCCTCAAAAACAAGAAAACCCCCTTTCTTGCCCTGTCCCATGGGCCTCCCCCACGCATGACAAGTCCCACGTCGAGAGGAATCATCGGGACACCCAAACTTTTTCGATCGAACAAATCGCCCCAATGATGTAAAAAGAGAGCAAAACTGGATGAGCGGATGGAAAAGGAAAGAAAGGGGGGACCAAAGGCACCCTTTGCTGCGAAGCATAGGCGAGCCTAAAATCCACGAACGCCTTAAAGGGCATCTTAGCTACAAAAAGTCTGACAAAAATCCTACAAGCCCTCACCTCAACCTATGCGTTGAGCAAGGGCAACAAAACACACCTACCTTCTCCAGAAGGCCCAGACATAGTTACTCCCCAGCCACTCCATCGAATACAGAGCCCCGATGACAAAATCTTGAGTGAAGGCAAGGCTCCTCAAGATAGCTTCCAAGCCGTCCAGATGCAGAAAATAAGGATGGAGGGGCATGAACTCCACCCCACCCCAAAACCCTTATTTATAAGCTCCCTTGAGGGTGGTGCCATCACCCCACCCACCCCCGCGAGTTGCAGGTTTACAAGGGATGAAATCTCTGAAAACATGGTGCGAATTCCACAATATCCTGCCCAGACTGACCAACTCGTTGGTTCGGATTCTGCGCATTAAATGACCTTGCGTGCATATCCAATCCCACAGTGGCATCAATCACCTCACGAATAAGTACGACTTTTGATGCCATGACCCTTCATTTTCAACAGCAAATAATGCCCATCTTGTCAAGCCACATGACAAAACAATTTTCTGAATTTGCGTCTTAAGGCTGGTAGGGACCAGGTGGCAATACGCCTATACTCCCTTCGCAAACTGCCTCTTAAGGCCAGCGGGAAATCGGGCCCGTGCGCACACGTTCCCTCAATACGGCCACCTCTTACGGTGACAAGCCACCTCTTAAGGCCAAGGGGAAATCGGGCCCTTGCTCTCACGTCCCCTCAATATAGCTACCTCTTAAGGCCAGCGAAAATGCAGGCAGATACACCTTCAGCTTCCTCTGAAGGACGGCAGTACACTAAGCAAATTCCCCCAAAGCCACCTTTCAAGGTCAGGCAACATAACAGGCGAATGCAAGCTCGAGGCAAATTCCGCTCAATGACAAATACTCCCCCGCTTAAAGAAACGACTGGGGCATCATTTGGGGGTATCACCTATCATGGAGTTTTTGCCACTACAGTTACTCTCTCAGCAAGCATCACTAGCCAGAGAGTAAGGGGCATATGATGAGGGGCAAAAGATGCCCTCGAATTTTAAACTCCGCGAAAAGCCCGACAAGAAGTGTTTGACCTGAAAAGACTCGGGTATAGGTAGGTTTGGGGATCAGGCTTGCCTACACCTAGCAAGGCCCGAATACGAGCGAGTCCGGGGGATTAGCCTGCCTAGGGACCCAGCACCGACCACTGACATCAACACTAGAAGGCCTACAACCTAACAGCGGACAAGCATCTTGACAAGTGGTGTACCAAAGATCACAGGAAAGATCTTGCTAATCAAGCTTCCCCCACACTATAAATAGTGAGGAGAGACCCCCGAGTGAGCTCTCATGCAAGCTCAAGGAAAGAGAGAAAATCTGGTAATCTCACAAGTTATAGTACATAGTTGGGAGCACCATCCTCTCCCCAAATGTACACCTATTGCGGTGGAATTGGGTAACCAAATTCCCCTACCTCCTTTGTGATTACTCAATGTTCATCGAGTCGAGCCCTCCCATCACCTGGGGGGCTCGACCACTCCCCCTAGTGATGGATGTTAATGGTTATAAAATCCTCCCTACCTCTACAAATCTTTTGGTGGCCATTCGAAACTCATCAACCTCTTTTACTAAGTATGCATGCTTGATTGATTACAAATATTTTAGATAGAACTTCTTTGGCCACTGAAAATTTATCCAATCCAAACTCACCCTAGCTAGTTTCATTCTAGTTCAAATTAGGCTCCAGACTCATGCCGCTACTAAACTGATCAAATGGGTTGTGCCCTCTCAGGACACTGCCCTTGTTGCCCACTGCACTTGTCTCCAACATCTAAACACAAAGCTTTTCGAAAATTTTCATGCACTTTGTGGAGTCTTCAATTGGGATTTGTTTGAAAATTAGTGCCTGGCTACCTCTATCTAGTATTCATGACCACGATAAGAGTTTGTAAAAGGATAAAAGTAGGCTACAAAAGTTTTCGTCACTAAAATTGCCCTTCTTGAAATTGCCTAAACCGTCCAATTTAATCGAAGAAGATCATTGACCCATCTTTGAGGTCATTGTAGGTAATCGAAAGTAAGATTAACAAATTTACTCTGTCGTTGAAATTTAATTCAAAATACTTTTTTAATAAGAAAATGATAATCAAGGCCATTTTTTTATTTTTTTTATATTTTCTGTAACTGAAATCTAATTAAATTTCTTAAAAATCATTTGTCGATTTTTACTTTCACCAACTCTTTTTTTTTAATAGAAAAGCCTCAACTATTTTCAAAATAATGTCCTTTTCCCACGAAATTTACCTAGTTACATGCTCAAGCTCATTTTTCTCGTATACATCCTCTTCTCTATCTAGCCACATTCTCCAAAACGAGACCTTCCTCTTGCAAGAACAATCAACAACCAAAAGATATTGTAGGTCATATGCCTTCATAAATGGAGGATGTAGGCGAGCACATATGGCAACAACAAACTAAAAGGACATGTCACCGAACTGAGAGGACAATAAAGAAATTTATTTTACAACATATTTTATAACATGTTTCAAAACGGTCACGTGATTGCCCATTTTTCCTAAATCACGAGCATGGTGGGTCTTAAGTCGCTGCTCACCTCCGCACAAAATTAAATGCAAGTGAATTTTGTATTTGAATTGAATATTATCAATATTTTTTAATACTAAATTAAATATTACATGTGATTTTTATATTTTAACTAAATATCATAAATAACTTTTGAAATGACACCTATAATTTTTAATTCTGAATCGAATATGTCCAGTGATTTTCAGTTATGGGTTACAACCACTGATGATTTCTTAATCTTTAATGAGTAGTGGGCTCCACTACATGCGTTGTAAGAAACCTAGGTGACCATTCACATGGTGATGATAAATCTTATTGGTAATTTTCAGTTACATATGAAATTCACGAATAATTTCTTGATTTATGATGGGTGGTAGGCCTTACAACATATATCATACGGGATATGTGATATTTTACGTGACAATGATAAATATCATCGATGATATTTGAATAGACCAATGTATTTTGCTAGTGAATCTTACTGGAGGCTCACTCAAAGTACGTAAGGGAGACACGTGACAGCCCTTAATTTTGCATTGTATTTTACATTTTCATACTCTTATCCAAAGGCAATTAAGTTAGTTTTCCCCATCATCATCCTCAGCTCCTTTGTCAAACCAATTTCGAAAGAACATCCATAAAAAGCCTAACAATAGGTAAGTAGAAGAGATAACGTATATATTGAAATAAAATTACAAGAATCCGAAATTACACATTATGGTATCCATAATTAAAATGGAGATGTTCTTTAAGGGAAGAAAAAGTCATCTTTCCAACTTAAAATAAAGGATTTTCCAATCCCTTGGAAATATTACTCGTAGAACCTTCCACATTCATGAAGTAACTCAGAATTCTCCCGTCATATTTGTCATCGTGGTGTACTTAATTACATTGGATGGATTGACATAGATATAGATACCTTTCCCTTAGTAGAATGGGCATAAGATCGATGTGAAGTAAAAGTGCTCGATGATCTCCACGAATGGGAAGATTGAAGAGGACATATCATGGAACCCTCCTGAGCATCCCCCCAAACCATCGTATACTGATTCGAGCAGCACATCGATGAATCACTTAGTGAGCTGATAGGCAAATCAATTTTCTCCAATATCTTAGTAAATTGAGCATCGTAATATTTTCCTAAGTTGAAGAAGGACTTGCTCACGAAGGGGTATTAGATCTTGAGATTATCACCGATAAGCTCCTTTTTATAACCATTTCTCACATGTATATTGTCCAACAACACTTGCACAATCATGATTCTCACATGCACGGCATTTCCTAAATGAGTGAACTACTTTCTTGAACATGCAACTTGTTTGTTTCTTTCTTTTTTAGAATTAACATTCTTATGATATTTTCCCTTTCTTCGTGAGAATCAACAACGTGTCTCTTTTTTATTTCAGATCATCAAAGAATTCGTAAAAGGACCATGGTTTTACATGGAAATTCAAGTAAAAGTTCATGTGCGCTTAAAATAGGGATATTATCTATTATCACGGTTAGAAAAAGGATAATTTGCAACGGTTGTTTAGCGACGGCACTGTCGTCAATTATTGGTTTTGGGTATGATTATATAAATAATCATTGCAAAAAACCTCCTCCCTCCTCCAACCAAGCATGAGGCGAGGTAAGATTTAGGGATGATTTTCCTATAATCGTCGCTAATGACAATTGAGGAGGGTGAGCTTTTTCCACACCATAAGTGAAATAATTGGCGATTGACGACGATTATTTTGGAAACCGTCGCCGATCATCTCCTGAAAAGAGGTGCCCATCTAAAATTTGATGCAAACAATTGGGTACGGTTGTAAAAACAACCGTCGCTAGGCGTGCCTAATAATCTCCTTTAGTGATTGTTTTTAGATGAATTGTCACAAAAGGTAAAGATATTTTGGCGTAGCGATCGGCCTTCTCCCTCTCTTCTTCTCCTCTCTTCTCTGCCTGTGACCTTGCACAAGACTGTAGCTCAAGCCCTACGACCTTCGCAACCTCGAGCGTCGCCCCTTGAGCTCCTCCTCGACCTCTCCTCCTTCGACTGACCTCCCGTAATCAAGGTGGAGCTCCTTCTCCTCCTTCACTTCGACCTTACCGCACCCGCACCCTCCGTACCATAGTTGCACCCCCTCGTGCATCCGTAGCAACAGTCGCAACCCCCTCTCGTGCAGCCACCCCCCCTCCACGAAGGCCCCCTACCCCCGCATAGCCATCCCCCCTCCCTGCTGCCTCCCCCCTTGTCGCCTCCCTCATCCTGCCTCACCCCTTACCACACCATACGTCGCCCCCTTGCCAAACCGCCCACCCCCCCTCCTCCCCCCCACCCCTCCCCCCCTACCACTTTTTTTTTGTTATTAGATTCTTGTTATATTAATTGCATTAAATTTTTGTATAATGAATTTAATTGTTGTACATGAAATTAGTTTGTCAATTAATTAGATGTACAAATTTAATTTTTGTATAATGCATGTTAATGCATGCAAATTGATGATTAATGAATTTGTTGGAATGAAAAGTAGTTGACATGAAATTTAATAAATTTTGTATGTAATATTTTTATTTTTTATGAAATTTGCCTTCTTAAATTTAAATTTGTCTGTTAGATTAGGTTATTTCTATTATTTAATTTGAATGTAGGGTGTGTCCAAAATTTAAATATGTTAATGTTGAATTTATTGTGTAATATGTGGGGGTGTACCCACATGTTGAGTGATTTATTCTATTTTTGCAGGAAATGTGAATATCTAATATTATAGGTGAAACTCTGTCGAAAATTTCTCGGCAGAGTTATAGTGTTTAGGTTTTCGATTTAGGTTTTAAGGTTATAGGTTTTGGGTTTAGGTTTTAAAGTTTTGATTTTAGAATTAATGGTTTTCTATTTTAGATTTAGGGTATTAGATTTGAAGTTAATGCTTTAGGGTATTGAGTTTAAGTTTTTATTTAAGATTGAGGGTTAGAGTTTATGGTTTCGAATTTAGGTTGTTGGGTTTAGGGTTTGTGTGTATTGTTTAGGGTATTGGATTTAGGGTTTTGAGTTTAGAGTTTAGATTTTGGATTTCGAGTTTAAGGTCTTGGTTTTCTAGTTTAGGTTTTAAATTTAGGGTTTAGTGTTTAGGATTTGGGTTTAAAATTTACAGTTTAGTATTTGAGGTTTAACAGTTATGGTTTAGGGTTTTTTTTATAAAGTTTAGTTACAGAAATTTAATTGAAAATTGAAATTCAAATTAAATTTGGGTTTAGGTTTAGGAGTTAGGGTTTTCAATTTAGGTTTTCTAGGTTTACAACTTTTGATTTAGGTTTTCAATTTAGGGTTTCAAGTTTAGTTTGGCTTTGCCTTTTGGGTTTTGAGGTTAGGGTTTAATGTTTAGGGTTTAGGTTTTTGTGCATAAAATTTACATCTAACAATTTAATTTAGAAGTTAAATGTTTGATGGTCAACTCCTAGTATCACACACACTTGCATAAATTTAGAAGCACTTCATGACAAATAATAGGAATTCTAACCCTTAGGTAACAAGTTATGGGAGGGATATAATTGTGTCAAAATATTAGCCCGTCGAGACTTATGATAATGTTATACGAACAATACAGAGTGGGTGTATACCTCACTTACTTGCACGATGCGTTGTTTTTATAAGATGCCATAAGTATCGTCGTCCTTAGTTCAAAGAAGTTCTAAGCTAAGGGGGGTCCTTAAAGATTTGATCACAAATTAGGGTTACTTGTTACCTGTAACTAGTGTGTAGAGAAATTTTGGATGCATTTTCTCACTCTTCTCTGGTATACCAATTAATCTTAGCTTCATTCCTAAGGTGGCCTTTAGTAGGAGCTACTGGAAACGTAGTTAAGTTTATTCTTGGGGGGTATATTGGAGAAGTGTGGGGAGATGCTATCGAAATTTCTTCACACACTAGTTGCATGTAACAACGCTGTAATCAAATCTTTGGGGATGGGCTATCAAGTGAAAATCTTATTTAAAATACAAACACCTTCTATATATTCGCTCCTAACTTGTGGATTTTCTGCAATAAAAATTTTAGGTTATCATAGAAAAGTCTTGGATTGGTCTGAGGAATTTGGATTATATTAAGTACAAGAGTAGAGTGATCTCATTCCTGGATTGTGCCTTCCATGAAGATAAGAAACAATACAGATGAGGAGAATTTTTGGAGAAAATATTCTATCCGTGTAGGAAGTGTTTCAATGGATTTGCCTGGGATAAAAACACAGTTCTAGAGCATGTGATCTGTAATGGTTAGTGGCAACATTACACGAAATGGACTACATGGAGAGGAACCATCACAGGATAACACACGGAATACAGTGGAAGTGGATGAGTCTAATGATGAGGAAGACGATGATAATTAAATTGATGAGATGCTGCATGAGATGAGAGAGGTTGATCCTGATATTACGAATGATGAGGAACCACTCAATAGCTGTAATCAATTTTATGATGCGATGAAGGCAACTGAGGAGCCTATCATGCCTGGAATAAGTTCCATGTCAAGGTTGTCCTTCCTATTGAAATTATTTCAAATGAAAGTTATGAATAGAGCTACAATGAAATTGATGTCAGAGGTACTTCAGTTTATACGGGAATTGTTAAATAATCCCAATGGTGTACCAGAGTCATGGTATGAAGTCAAGAAACAAATCCGAATACTTGGTATGAATTGTGGAAGATTCGTGCATGTCCCAATGACTGCATGTTATATAGAAACGAATACAATAGCTTGACTTCCTGCTTGGAATGTGGCAAGGAAAGATATAAAGGAGAGAGGAAACAAGCCAGAAAGGTTCTTCGTTACTTTCCATTGATTCCAAGGTTTCAACGACTATTTTTTTTAGTAGGATTGCAACATGGATGAGGTGGCATGTCGAAAACAAGTCAAAAGATGGCCTTATTTGCCATCCAACTGATTCAGAAAAGTGGAAAAATTTTGACAGCAAACATTTATCCTTTGCAGAGGATTTGCATAACGTCAGATTAGGACTTGCAAGCGATAGATTAATTCATTTAAGAACATGTACCTGTCGTACTCTAATTGGCCAGTCGTGATGCTTGCTTACAATTTACCTCCCTGGCTATGCATGCGATCCTCGTTTATGATGTTGACTCTATTAATCCTAGGTCCCAAGCAACTAGGAAATGCAGTTGACATCTACTTACAACCATTAGTAGATGAATTGAAACAACTGTGGCATGATGGTGTTCAGACATTTGATGCAAAGAAAGAATTCTTTCAGATGTACACGACTTTGTTCAGGACCATTAATGACTCCCCAACGTATGCGAACCTTTCTGGATGGAGTACGAAAGAGAAGTTTGCCTACCCAGTATATATGGAAGAAACACATCATTTGAGTCTGCCTGAAAGTAACAAATTTACATATTTAGGGCACCGCAGATTTCTTATCATTAAGCACAAATGGTGGGGTGCACAATTTAAGGATAGATTTAACAATACAACTTGTCAGTATTCCAGTAAGAATCTAAGAAATAAGTTGTCAACAAATTCCATTCGATTGTCAGGGTCTGAAGTAATTATAAAATTACAAAAGCTTACGAATGTACGACTCGGTCGCCCCTTCAGGAAAGATCTAATAGCATTAGAGGACTCTAGTTTTAAGAAAAAAAGCATCTTCTTCATGGAGCTTCCGTATTGGAAAGATCTTACAATATGTCATAATCTTGATATCATGCATATTGAGAAAAATGTCATGGACAACATCTCAGACGTGTTGAATTTAACAATAATCCCAAAGACACATTAAGATCGAGAAATAACATGAAGAAACTAGGTATCCGTCCTGAGCTACATGATATCAGGAGAAGAGGATCGTTGCTCAAAGAAATGGAAATTTAGTTGTTCAAGCTTTTTATGTATGGTGATTTTAAGAATCTTCCATCTAATATTGTCCTAAAAGAACTTACCCCAAACATGCTTCCTTATCTTAGATTGGGTTATGTTTTAAATGTGCCAGAGATGAGTACCCTTTTGCCACGTAAATGGTCACAAAACTCGTGTGATTTCAAAATGTGATTTTTAATCATTGTAACACAAAATCGCAATCGCTTTTAAATTTATAACATAGATAGAATGAGTATCTAGGGTCATTCAATGAGGCAAGGTTACAATCAAGAAATCTCTCGCTTGACAAAACAGAAATCAACTTTCTTTTTGTAGTTTTTGATATAAACTTTTTTTTGAGTTTTTGAAATAAAGGGGCAACAGAATACAGAAAGAGACTACTCCTACTAGAATCTAAGTGACAGGAAGAACCTCTCTCTAAGCTCACCCTAGGTACGCGAAGACCTAGGATAATTAAAGAGAGAGTGTGAGTGAAGTAAAATAAAATAAAAGCAAATAATTGAGTGCAACAAAAATAGAAAGGCAACTTTTATAAAGGAAGAAAAATTGTTTTACAAGAATGCTTGTAGTGGAATGCTTCTACTACAAAAATAAAGGTACAAAGAAAACAAAAATCCTCCTGGTAATGATGATGAAGAGGAAGTAATCCTTACTCCAAGCTCAGCTGCTCTTGGGCTTAGAAAGGGTCCTCCAACTCCTTCTTGAAGATGCTCTTAGGATGGTGATTCTCTTCTTGGCAAGCCCTAGCTTCTCCTTGAGTTGAAGGGTTCCACTCTCAATCCTCCTCCTACCCTAAAAATCCCCTTCTTTGGCTATCCTCCTTGCCTAGCTTTCCTTGGAAATTAACCCCTTGGTGTGGGCACAAGAGAGAAGGGAAGAGGGGAAGGCACCAAGGAGACAGAGTGTCTCCTTAATCTTCTTCTTCTCCTTCTTCTCTTGGCCGAATATGGCTGGTGGAATATGGGTGGAAGAACACTATGAAAAATGTAGCCAAGGGTGGTTTGAAGCAGGTGGTTAATGGCATTTTTATATAGTGGAAAGGGAGGTAGGTAGGCATGCATATAATGGATGGCTAGGATGTTTTTATGGATATGTTTTCAAGACAATAAATGGGCCAGTCGACTTGGATTTAAGTTTGCCTGGAAAAATGCGTAAACGTGTGTCGAAAAGCCAAATGCGATGATTGATATCAAAATGTTTTCAAACGATATATTTATCATGAAATTTCTTTAATCGATCTTTATAAATTCGTGCATTTTCGTAAGAGAAATTACGCAATTCTTCTAATTTAGTTAACTGTAATTTCCTTCATTTATTGGCTTCAAATCCAAGTTTACTTGTTTGTTTGCCCAAAAAGCCCTGTGTTCAAGTTCTACTAGGAGATGGCATGCCTTTCCAAAAATCAGACAGAAAGAGGACATGCCGAGGGGAGTTTTAAAAGCTGTACGGTAGGCCCATAAAACATCATCCAATTTATTGGACTAGTCTTTACGATCGTGCTTAACCATTTTTTCCAAAATATTTTTAATTTCCCGGTTAGAAACTTCTGCTTGGCCATTTGTTTGAGGATAGTAAGGAGTAGAAATTTTATGATTGACCCCATATTTAGATAAAAGGTGATGGAAGTGAGAGTGAGTGAAATGTGATCCTCTATCACTGATGATGATCTTAGGGATGCCGAATCTCGAAAAAATATTTTTCTTGATGAAATCAACAACCTTGTGATTATTGGTGCGTATGGGTATTGCTTCAATCCATTTCGATACATATTCGAGTACGGCTAGTATGTATAAATACCCACAAGAGTTGATGAATGATCCCATGAAGTCGACGCCCCATACATCAAAAATTTCAACCTCTAATATTGGATTCAGGGGCATCATATCCTTTTGAGTCATGTTGCCGATGCTCTAGCAACGCACATAGGACCGAACAAAAGAGTGAGCATCTTCGAGAAAGTTGGGCAAAAAGAATCCAGAAGTGAGGACTTTAGCTACAGCTTTCTTTCCCAAGAAATGACCGCCACAGGCCATTGAGTGACAGTGTGTCAAAATATCATGAAATTCTAATTCGGGAACACACCGTCGAATGACCTGATCGGTGCAGATGCGAAAAAGGTCGGGCTCCTCCCAGAAATAATATTTAATGTCGGCAAAGAACTTATCCCATTTGGTTTTTGGCCAATAAAAAGGGATTTGTTCTGTTGCTAGATAGTTTGCAATTGGTGCAAACCAAGGGAGGGTATTGGTAGCTAAAATGGTCCTCAAGGGAGGGTATTGGCAGCTAAATTAAAGAAGTCATCCATAAAAGCTTGAAGACATTCACCTACCAAGTCTGAAAATATTGCAAGCATACACCTTTGAAAATTCGTAGATGCATTGCACAAACCAAAGGGCATCCTTCATAAAGAAAAGGTTCTAAAGGGGCAGGTGAATGTAGCTTTTTCTTGATCCTTATGATGGACTGCAACTTGATTATATCCGGAATAACCATCAAGAAAGCAATAGTAATCACATCTAGCTAACCACTCCAAGATTTGATCAATAAATGGGAGCAAAAAATGATCCTTCTTGGTGGCGGTGTTTAATTTGCGATAATCAATGCACACACTCCAAGAAGAAGCGATCTGATTGGCTATGTTTTCCCCATGTTCATTTGTGACAACGGTTACTCCAGCTTTTCTAGTTACTACCTACGTGGAACTAACCCAGGAGCTATCAGAAATGGGGTAAATGATATCAGCATCAAGCCACTTTATGATCTCCTTTTTTACCATCTCCTACATATTAGGGTTCAGACGCCTTTGTGGTTGGTGGGAGGGGTGAGATTCATCCTCAAGATATATTCTGTGAGTGCAATAAGATGGATTAATACCCTTAAGGTCGAAAAGGGTACAACCAATAACTTTTCGATTTTTACTAAGAACCTGGAGAAGTTTTTCCTCTTGAACCCCAATAAGTCCAGAATTGATAATTAGGGGCATGCTTTGATTAGGTCCTAGGAAAACATATTTAAGGGAGTCGGGAAAAGGTTTTAACTCTAATTGGGGGCCCAGCTCCGAAATGATTTCTGCTTTTTGGTCCATGGGTGAAGGGAGAGAGAAGGAGTTAGGTGAAGAGTCAAGTGCTAATGGTGTGGTTAGGGTGAGAGGGTGGGTTAAATCAGAAAATCATTCAAGAACCGTATTAACTGCAAAGCAAGATCTCATTTGTGAAATTTGCATTGTTTCTTCCACTAAATTGTCAATTTCAGAATCCAAGTCATCAAAGAAATCTGGTTCTTGGAATCTCCTAGAAGCTTGAAAAATATCTAGGGTAATTAACTCACCACCGCACATGATTTTCATCTTTCCAGAATCACAATCAATGTTTGCTTTGGCGATGGCTCAAAATGGTCTTCCAAGAATTATGAGGGCATTTTTCAGTGCTTCCGGCACCTCTATGTCCACGACCAAAAAGTCTACGGCAAATAGACAATTTTGGACCCGGACAATGACATCCTCAACGATCCCCTTTGGTTTAATTGTAGATCAGTCAGCTACTTGAAATGTAACCTTGACAGGCTTTAATTTACCAATCTTGAATTCTTCAAATACAACAATGGGGAGAAGATTAATTGAGGCATCGAGATCCAACAAGGCGGGATCAAAAGAAGTGTCATTAATGACCACTTGAATCAAGGGAGCTCCTGGATCTTTCTTTTTTAGGGGAAGTTTGCTCTGCACAAATGAGCTCACTGTCTATGGGAGAATCACGTTTTGTAAGTTTCTTGGTTGTCTTTTGGGTGTACATAAATCTTTTAATAATTTTGCATAGGCAGGGATATATTTTATGGCATCAAGGAGAGGGATATTTATTTCTACTTGCTCAAAAAAATCCATCAATTTCTTATCAGGCGGCTCAGATTTCTTTTTCTTATTGTGTGAAGAGTGAAGGGCTTGTGGGAACGGTATGGGATTGTCCCATTTTGCAATTGCAAGTTCCTGAACGGTGTTAGAGGAAGAGGGAAAAAAGTTGATCTGCTTTTCTTTGAAGTGGGTTTCTTGAGCAGGTGAGGGATCATAAGTAGCTTTCCCGTTCTTCAGAGTAACTGCATTTGCAGTATGGTTGTTTCTGGGAGGAGGTCGGGAAGCCTGATTTTGATTGAAACCTAGTGGGTGCTGAGGTGCTGGGTAAATAGGTTGATTGGGATATCCACCTTGATATTTGTTCCGTTGATTATTTGGGTTGGGCATGGCCTAGGATGGCAGATTGCCAGTAGGTTTGTAATCAGGAGTAACCTTTACTTGATTCTGTAAATTGGTTACCATGCAGGTTACTTCTATCATTTGAGTCGGCATTCCCTGTAGAGTTTTCATGACCTGGGTGTTGATATCTTCTTGAGATGGCCTAGGTTGATATATGTTTTTCCCATAAGTTCCAAATTGATTTTGCTTAGGAAACAGAACTAGATTTGGGGCTTTCTAAAAAGGATTCGGGTTATTCCTCCAATTTTGATTGTAGGAATTGGAGGAATTTCAAAATTGCTCTTGGAGATTCGAAATGTTTTTAGTGGTGGGGTTAAAAATATTTTGATTCATGAAACCAAAAGTCCCAGTCAAATCTTGTGAAAATTCATATGAATATTGCTGCTCAGGAGGATTAGCACCAATATTGTGCAAATTTTCTATTTTCAGAAGATGAGGGGGGTTCAGGTAAGGAGCTTGTTTTTGGGAGAGCTTTTCTTCCATTCTTTTCTGGTTAATTTGCATCTGATCCAGCTGTTGAGCTATCATGTGTAGATCAACTTGTGTGACTAGAATAGATGTGGATTTGTAGCCAATTTCATTTACTTCGAGTCTTGGGTTCGTTGTCCTACCAAAAGTATCCATTGAAGCCAAATTGAATGAGTTTTCACTCATTTCCTCAAAAAGAAGGTAGGCACTGTCAGCATCTTTATTAAGGAAATTCCCCCCACATGAAGCATCCACGAATCGTTTCAGTTGATCTTTTAATCTATGATAGAAGATTTGCACTAGTTGCCATCATGAAATTTCATGGCGGGGCAACTCCTTAGTAATTCTTGAAATGTCTCCTAAGACTTGTGGATAGGTTCATCGGACTTTTGTTGAAAGGTCATAATTGATCGCCTTAAAGCGTTTGTACGACCTATCGGAAATTTTTTTTTCAGAAAAGTACTTTTCAATTGGGGCCAGGTGGTATAGGATGCCCGACCGTTTTGAACTGTTACGACCCGATTCCCGGATTCCTACAATACCCTAGACCAACTCGCCTCGACTAATCCCAAGACCTAGTCGTCCAACGAGAAATAACCAAAAGCAGGGAAATAAACCACATTCACATATGCAATATAACTAAGCAGAAGGAAAGAACGAAGCAGTAAACAAAAGTAGACCAACTGTCTCAAAATAGTACATGCCACCACAACAACAACAGAAAATAAGAAGTGCGAGAACAATAATTTAAAGTCTAGTACTCACAACTACAACAAAAATAAAGGATTGTAAAAGAAACCACTACGGTTGGGCTCGGCTGGGCCCAGCTCCCTCTGTAGCCGGAAACTCGAGCTGCTCAACTCCTGGTCCTGAACAGTGTTATGAAAAGATGGGGTCAGTGAATGCTAAGTAGAGTAGTGTTTATATTATCTATGTACAAGTAAAGTAAAAACAACAAGCAGGTTTTATTCTCATTTCTATTTATCTCATTTATGTATTTCTGGTTTATCTATTTCCCAAAGTATCCAAGTATTTCTTGATCTTGCTTGTTCCTCGTGGGAACGATCTTGATTGCAGTCTTTTCCATGGAGTAAAAGGTGCATGTGGTACTCTCCTGGCCAGGAGAGTCCCTTGTGGTAGTCCTACACCCAGTCAACCACCCCGAGGTCACTGTCGAGATGTAGCGGTAACTACGACACGTGTGATAAGCGCACGGGTAGCTACCCTACACTGACACGCGGTCAATCGTTTCCGCTAGCGTGTATGCCCAAAGTACAGCACGGAACAATATAGGGCCTTGCCCTTTCAGAACAGGGGTCTTGCCCCTCCACAGTCCGCGTACCCTCATCCGACTACCCCAATTTGCCTAAAGGGCCTAACAAAGTCGGTGTAGGGTGGCTAGTTGAACCCCGGGCCCCGTAGGATGGCTAGCTCCCTCCCTACACTAGTAGCACGCCTCGGTACCATATACGTGAGGGCCAACAGGAGTCGGTGTAGAGTGGCCAATCCTAACCCTGGGTCTCAACCTAAGGGAGGCTAGCTCCGCTCTACACTAAAAAGGGATAGTTGCTCTCCTTGGTACCACATACACAAGGGCCAGCACACTTCCCGTCTACATTCCAAATTCCTTTCATACACAGAAGTTCTACTCTTAATTCCCAGTAAAGTTCATGCTCATACTCATCTCATTTATCCATATTCAGATCTCATGTTTCCCAAACTCGTTCCTCATTCATATATAGGTAGCTCGTGTTTTCACAATTAAATTCTCAATCATATACATGTAGCTTCTAGTTTCACAGTTCAATTTCTCATTTACATACAGGCAGCTTGCGTTTTAACATGCATCTCAAGTAAACCATATTAATTCAACATCATGCTCATGCATTTCTACCCTAGGGTTCATTTCACATCCTAGAGTTTCAATCAATTTAATCTATGCAAGCATATCTTTATTCATGTCTTAATAAATGCATTAAACCACTCTACCAGGTATCACGGGAGGAATGGGGGCCTATGCCGCAGATCTCGTCGTCTCCGTGGGCCCGAACACACCACCGGCTGGTAACCTGTACCTGCGACTAATTACATTAGACGAGGTCAAAACGGTAAATACTCAACACAAACACATAGAGAAACTCGAGTGGAGAATAGTGGTACTTCATTTGCGAAAATTCAATTCCGTTTGAGCCTTAAACTAGCCTAAAATGTGGTTACTAATCCCAGACGTCTGAGACTAATCTCAGATGTCTTAAAAGATGTCAGAACTCACCTTACCCTTCTTGCAGCTGATTCAGACGTCCAGACTCCCTTTGCAACCGTCTGGGGGCAGTTCCAGATGTCTGACAAGGCCTCCGGTCGTCTGGAAGTACCTCCGAGCATCTGGCGACGTGATCAGACGTTCAAAAGTACTTGGGAAAGCACACCGTGCACCTTCCCAAAGCCTTCGCCTACGTACGAACAACGTAGGCACAAAAATCAGCCGACATCCCCTACGCTACAATCTGCATGGCGGAAAAGTAGCGCAAGAAGATACGTACCTCACGCGATATGTGTTTCCAGACGTCTGACCTCAACTCCGAACGTCTTGGTGCCTCGCCAGTCGTCTGAACGATAACCCGGACGTCTGATACTGGAAAACTTCCAATACCAGAACCTGCTCCACGACGCTTCTCACCTCGCACCATCTCCCGTAGCACGCCGCAGCAGCTTCAATAGTTGCAGAGGGCCGGGAGGCCACCTCCCTAAGCCCTTCCTCCTCGCACACACACCCGCCACCAGCCGTGCAAGCTCCGTAGAGCTCCCGAAGGTCCTCCGACCTTCCACGCTCTCTTCCTTCCTCTCTCTCTTTCACCCTCGCTCACCCCCCCCCACTCTCGACACTCTCATCCTCCCTCACCACGGCCGCAAAAGAAAGACACTGGAGGTGGTGATGGTGGCTAGAGAGTGGTGTGAGGTTGGCGAGAAGAAGGGAAGGGGGTGGGTTTAAATAGAGGGGTGTTAGGGTTTAAGGGGTGACGGTGCGGGGAGAGAGAGGCCTCTGCGAGCCACCCTTGCACAAAGCGAAAAAGAGACGTATGCAAATCTCACTTTCAGACGTCCAGGCACGTGTCCAGAGTCTGGACAAACGTCTGACTGAAACTCCAGATGTCTTATTCGACTAAAAAGGCAATGGGTCGTTTCATGAACCAATAAGATGCCTTGTCTTTTAAAGAGAGAGGGAAGAGTCTCATAAGCCACAATTCTTCCCACATATTGCGGGAACGGGTAGTTTGAGCAAGGACAGTCAGCTCCTCGAGGTGGCTAAAAGGGTCCTCTCTCGAAAGACCATGGAAATGTTTAATTAGGTTCAAGATGGTGGGTTTAATTTCAAAATCCCCTCTGGGTATAACCACCCCAAGTCACTCTTCATAATTGAAAGGATCATAAAAATCCTTCAATGGTACAAGAGGTTCCCTAAGTGGTTGACCCTATCTTTGGTTGGCTAGGTTCGTGACTATCCTAGTCAACTGTTGTTGATTATGTTGCATTCAAACCAATTGGTCGACCATAAGGGAAAGGGGATTAGCATTTGGATTTTGAAATTGCCTGGCCATTCCGGGTTGTGAGGTAGCTTTAAACTTGGAAAGTTAGGAATGGGAAAGTCAACTTGCGGGTCAGCTGATGGGTTTTGAAAATTGGGGTTAGGGTTAGGTTGGGAGATGGAAGCGAAGGGGTTAGAAGCAAAATTCCTGGACCTATTTTCCATGTTTAGGTCAGAGTAATGATGAAAGGGAGAAGAAAACAAAGATCTTTTGGTGCGTGGGACAAAATCAAATGGTCCCTCAAGATGTGGGTTTTGGGACCTTCACCCGTGCATGCACTTGGAAGATGCGGAGGGGAGAGAAGAGAAGAGATGAGGAGAAGTGTGCAAAACAAGCAACCAAGTCTAAATTTGCCTTAAGGTTGACTCCTTAAAGAAACCTAAGACTTGGGAACCTGATAAATAAGGGATCAACAAGTGAACCCACTTCCTAAAGATCACCCAACTAGACTAAAGAGGTGGCTTGGGCCCAAGCATGTCCTGGGAAAATCACCAAGGTCTTGTGTAAACCCTTATCCATCGTTTGACTTCCCTCTAAGTCTGTCGCTGTGTTTTCTAAGGGAATTAGGAGCAGTTAATGATTCTTAAATGCTAGATATCAAGCCTAGTTCTTTGTGAAGTCCTTAAGCGGTCAAATGACTACTTGTTTTAATTAGGCTTGGGTACTTAAATGTGCACGAGGATGTAAAGGATGTTCGTTGGGTTGATGCCCAGTTATTTCTTTTTAATGTGTGTGCGAATTGGACAGAGTGAGTCCAATGCCAAAATAAGAGATTTGTCACACAATTTTTTGTTGTTTTTCTGCTTTTAGGTTTGATTTTGTTTAATGCCTTTTAGAGTTTTCTTTTTATGATTTTAAAAAAGTTTAAATTCCACAAGCACAAGGAAATCAAGTTGTGTTCATGAAGATGAGATTCATTTATATATTGTGGGACTAAGAAAATAAAGCAAACCCTAATTGAATTGAACCCTTAAGCAGAAATTTTACTATCAATGAATCTTTTCAAGCTTTTCTTGCTAAGTAGTGATTCAAACAAAGAAAACAACACAACTATTGGAAGAAAAATCAAACAAGAATTCCAAAAAATATTTTTCTGTGATTTTAGTAATTCATTTGATATTTTTTTGAGATTTTTCTTTGTGCTGGTGTCAAAGTCCAGAAATGATACCCATGGGTATTTTGGACCTTTTCGTAACACCACCAGCCACCAAAAATTTTTGTGATTTTATATGTTGTGTAGAATTTCCCAAAGATTTCAGAAAACAAAATTCCACAGAAATTGGCCAAGTAGAAAAATTTTTAAAATTTGCGAACAGTAACAAAATAATGATATTAGAGGAGATGACCCCCCTGTGGTCCAAGAAGTTTTAAATATTTTTTTTAAGTCCAAATGCTTTGAAATTTGGAACATATGTTCTTGACGTGATTTGGAATCTTTGGGTGAAATTTCAAGATTTTAGGAGGCATGTGGTGTCTGGAATTGATTTTTGAAATCTGGACAGAAGTCTAGACCTGAAAATCAGAACACCAACACTTTGAGTAGAGTGGTGTTAATTAACTCAAACAAGCAAACAATGATTTCTGAAATGCACCACTCTACCAAATTTTTATGTTTAGGGTTCTGAAAGCTTGATTTAGTATTTTTTTGATAGTTTTTAGGGCTTTATGTGAAAAGAAAGAAAAGCACTGACCTCAATTCTGCGAGAAGACAAGGGACTTCAGGCTTTCGCCTCCAAAAATCCCACCTTCTTCCTGTAGAACCTACACACACGAATTTAAAAGAAAAAGAAGGGGATGAAATTCGTGTACCAAGCAAGAGAAGCAGAGTAATCCAAAGCTGTGCCTCCCCGGCAATGGCACCAACATGAAGGGATGTGTTGGTGGTGGTGGTAGTTAAGGATGGTTGGCACCAAAAGGGAATGAGGTGGAGGTGGTTTTTTTGGTGACGGTGGACGGCCATGGGATGGAGAGGAGCTAGGGTTAGCTAGCTAAGGTAGCTTAGCTAGTTGGAGAGTAGAGGAAGCTAGGGTTTAGCTGGAAGAAGGTGGCCAGAAGCTGTTTGAAGTATATTTGGAGCCGAAGAAAAATTCCCGAAGCTGATTCTGACTGAAGAGGTTTTCATAAGAGCTCAGCTACTCAGCTTAGCTAGCTAATTCTTCTACTAGCAGTTAAGCTTGAGTAGTAGAGTTAACTTGAGCTGGTCTCAACCTATCTGAAGCTGGGTTGAGCTAGACCTGCTTCTAATGGGAGCTCCCGAGTTAGCTTAGCTACTAAGTTGACAAGTAGTAGCTAAGCTAGAGGGAGTTCAGCTGTCGTAAGCTGAGTGGTGCTGGGTTGGAGCTAGAATGAACTCCTGTCAATTGAGTTGAGCTAGCTTAAGCTCCTAATGAACTGATTGGAGCTTGGATAAGTTAGACTCAACTAAGTTGAGTTGGGTCTGAGCTAAGTGTAGTTACGCTGAGCTATCATCCAGCTAAAATGAGCTGAATGGAGCTGAAGAGAGCTAAACCTAACCCAAGTGAGCTGGTATATGGTTGTGATAAGTTGGATTCAGCTATGGTCCAGCTGGAATGAGCTTCCTCTTCATCTACTGCCTTCCTGAATGCTAGGGTTTTAGGGATCTGGCTATCTATTCATCCCTAGCACTCAAATAAATGTGTCAAAAACATAAAAACTATGCAATGCATGCCTAACCTAAGTAATGCCTAAATGCAACCTGAAAACCCATTTGCAGAGTTAAAACCCTAAGAGATAAATTAGTTTTAGGGCATAAGAATGATGATAAATAGGCGTTTATCAGTAAACACTTTCTTTCTTGTCTTCTAATGGTATAACAAGACTATCGAGTCCAATAAGTGAGTTTTATTATCTCCTCTAAAGGTCCTTTGTGCCATGTAAACACTTTCATTCTCATCTTCTAACTGAATGACCTAGTAAGGAGGATAAAACTGGATTGAAACCTTTTACCACCAAGTTATCAACACATTTGTACATTTTACTAAATGAAGTTGGAATCCATTCAACCTCATCATCGTATTGTACATTTTATTGAATATAATCTTTTTCAATATGAAAGGATGACATTACTAACAAAACAACATGTTATTACTCCATAATCAAGATGTAAAATCTTATCCAACTCCAACTCTTATCTTTTTTAGCTGAGTAATCAAATCCATGAGTCCATTCTCTATTTATTGGGGCTAACCATTATTTAAAGGGAATTTGGATATAATAAAATTAAAAATAAATCAATTCAACATAACTAATGTTTACAAGTTCAATTACAATAAAGAAAATAATTCAATATTTAAGTTTTGAATTAACTTACATCGGTGATATTTCAATTTTGAATAAAAAATTACTGGTGATATTTCAATTATCACTGGTGATAAAGAAGGGATATCTCTAGTCCACCTCAAATAGATATTACATTTGTTTAGGCTAGTGATTGCAACAACTAAGGTTATTCCACCTATATGTTGTCATTTTTAGTTATGATTTCCATTTATCAACATTAAATTGGTAGTCTTGTTGCACTTGATCATATCATGGATGTCATGTAGATTTTGATAGGTTTGTTGATTGTGATGAAGATCTTGAGAACAAAAACATTAAAAAAAAACACACATCAATGGTTGAGGATTGAACAAGGGAACCTCAAACTTGGGCTCACAGAGGAAGAAGAGGGCAGCACCACAACCACAGTACTAACAGAAACACCCATCGTAGTTGGCCCTACCAAGAAGACAGTGGTCACGATCTTACCCAAGGAGAAACACAAGAAAAAAAGACAACAAGAGAGGACCTTACTTATTGAGAGAGGAAAAAGGTGCTACCCATGACCAAACCCTTCCCCTTGTTATAGAGCCCAACGTGTCAGTAGATGGGGGGAGTAATGGCCCATGCTGTAGTGGCCCTTGCCATGGCTCGTGAAGGGCATCTATGTCATGTGAAGAAGTTTTTGGGTTAAAGACCCATGCTGCAACAAGCTTTCCAAATAGGGAAGGTAGAGGATGACCATGCTAGGGGAGGACAATTGGATGGAAGCCCTCGAAGGCAAGATTCCATCGATCATCAATAGGAGGGGAGGAGAAAAGAAGACTGCAAAGCCATTACCATGCACCTCCTATTGTCACTCGCGATACCATGTGATCTGGAGAGCAAATGCCCCATGTGATAACTCATGAAGAGGACTAATCATCTCCTTTGACCATGTTGTCACTTGCGGAAGGAAGGAAGAATAGAGGAAGACGGTGGATAGGACCCATGGGAGGGAGGAGGACAAATTGGGAGGGAGATGGCCTTGCAAAGGGGCAAGTGAGCTCTTACACTAAGGAAAATGTAAATAGTAGCATACCAACAAAAAATCATATATATATATATATATATATTTGTAGAGAATTTACTTTTCAATAAATTTACATTATGATTTATCACAGCCTGCCTTGAATTCAGAAAATCATTAGTTAGCTTATTAATTTCATGTATGATTTATCACAACTTAATTGCCTATATGGTTTTACCTAAAGATAATGCGAGTTGCAGCCTCACAAAGGAAACGTGTAAAAAATGCATTAATTTAAATTACTTTCAATTCAAGAACAAATTCATATAACCAATCAACAACACTCTTTATGAAGCCATAGACGATGGCTGCACATTTCATTTGATGCAGATCCCAAAGCCAAAATGTTTTCATTTATATTTGTCTAGAATTCTCTTTAAATCTATACCAGACATGCAACAGCTAATGGACAACCTTGCAAGAAATCAGTAAGCTGTTAAAAGGATTTCTGTACAAAATGAATTGCGTGCTTTTGCAAACAAGCGAGAATTAAACAGAGAATTCGTTATCATTTAATGCTAAATTTTATCAATTTTTAACAATTAAAGGAGAAAGTCAACGAAGAATTTGTGATCCTCAACATTCTATGGTGTCAACAACCGAAAATCCTGAATTAGTATGCCCATAGATCTAATGACCAACTTAATACTAATGATAGTGGTAATTTAATAAACATTGCTAAGGCAAAATCCGTTATATACGGCACATAATTCATGAATAATTCAAAATTAATAGGTATTACTTAATAACACAAGAAGATGCCTTTAAATCTATGTAGAACTTTCAAGGTGCAAAACACAATTTCCTGACATTTTAGATCCATGGGGATGAAATGACCTTGGACTTTGAACTTAAAAACCTAAAGCATTACATATTAATGTAAAAATGTCAAGTTGTAAGCACTTTGAAAGGTACAACTCAGGTTTCCAAACTAATTGATAAAAACATTTATAACTGGTGAGTAAAATGTATGCTCTATACTCTAAGCAAGGATATATTCCAATTCTTAAGAAGAATAACATAAATATCATGATTAGAGTCTCATTCGGTTGTTTCATTCAATTATCAATTCCATTGTATCCACATATTCACTTACCACCAGGATAACCGTCAATTGACAATTTCAAGTAGAACCCAATTTCACGATTTATCCTTTGATATGATTAATAACATGAGTGATCGTATTATTCCTTCAATCCAGCGAAAAAAGCAATGTATATATCTTTTCAACTCATCAAATTTACACATTTACTTCTTTTATAACATTCTAAATCTAATCGTTCACTTTTAACATCACTCCAAAAATGGAATATGAATTATTAGTTCATCAATATCTTGGATGTATAAGCTATTATTTATTTAAAATACCTTGACAATGCAATTTGAAATAATAACAATTACATAACAATCTTCTTTATTTATCATATGCAGGTCTTTCGTAAATAATATGGTAGGAACACATCAAGATTAGGAATTAAAGCAATATAAGCAGTGAAGATACATTTATTCTATCCTCATAAACTGTGTATACAAACATGTGTGTTAGTATAATAAATCTTTTCGTTATAACATACAGGAGGGACAAATGTATTATTTATACCTTTATATTACTTATAACAAGTATCATCAACTGGGTTAGAAATCAAAATAGTCATGTTCATTCAATCATTATTAAATTAATAATAAAATTGCAACATAGGAACAATAATCGATCGATTAATTCCATGCTAATCCAAATGAGTAATTAATTAATTTCATTCCAAATTAAATAAGTCATAAACTTAATTCCAATCAAATTTAAATAAGATGGTTAACCAAAGTAATCTTTACATGATTGTAACGCACATCTTTGCAACAGTAAAACCCATAACTAACGTTAGTTACCGACTATGCTAGAAATCTAACAACCATCTTCGTTCAATTGTTATTACCATAATATTTGACCATTCCCGACTCAATCCATCATATGTTCTCAATATATATTGATATGTAATGTGCATACATCTGAACAACAAAAAATGTCTATTAATGCATGTTCTTGTATCATATTAGCATCATACATTGTAAATATTGCATAGCATGCATCATCATGCATTTAAATCGATTTTTACAAATTGTATAGTAATTTCTTCTTTTTAGTGGCCAGGGACAGGAAACTTTTAATCAGGGGCCTCAGATTGAAGATCCAACCGTCCGAATCTGATCAGGGCGATAATCGAAGTTCAATGACTCCAAGATTGGCCCAATCGAACTTCTGTAGCATCAGATATAATCCGAGGAAGGTCAGATATCAAGGGCCAAGATGGTATAAATCTACACTTCATATGACAAATCTAACCGTGCGGATGGGTTCGGATCGACGATCGCAGCCTAACGACGTGAAAATCGATCCAATCCGACATCCGTGGCACCATAGAAGATGGACGGGCATGATGGTGCCACGTGGGACCATCACAACCTCCCAAACCAGCCGCAGCACCTCTTCTCAACCTCTGAAGGTGCAGATGAGGCAAGATCTAGGCTCGCACGCTTAAAACATAAGTATGACAAAGCAGCAGTCGCAACGCAGTGGTCAAGCACCTCTTCACGTGCGAGAGGCGTGGGTTCAATCCCTGCTACGCCTCAAATCAAGGCGCGGGCGTGGGAGCGGCTAAATCAGGCTGTTGGATGGCGAGCGGACGGCGCGGATGCAGGCAACGTGGCGCGTCCAGATGCAAGGAGTGCGAACGCGTCATCAAACGCACTCTTGTGAAGGCAGGTGTTGAGACTCGAATAGGTAGTGTTAATATGGTGAAATTATCATTGAAGTGCGTACAGTGGTTAACCTAAATTGAGCCTAACCATCTTTTTACAAAATTTTTTAACCTGGCATACTTAATTTTATCTTGGTCACTTTTAGGCCCAGGGTCAAACTCAAGGAGGCGGGGATTAAAGGTGAAGAAGTTTCTATGCCTTTCCTAAAATGTATCTCTTCCGTGCGTTTATTGTATTTTTTGTTTTTTTTTCTATTTAAGATTTTTTTTTGGCTGATAATTTTGTCCTTGAGGTACACCCTCAAAATCAGGTCCTTGGCTTCGAGCCAAATTGTTCTTGGCTTTGAGCCAAATTAGTGTTCCAAAAACTGGTCTTGCTAATCGTAAGACCGAGTACCTGCAAGACAAGGATTATCTTTTTTCTTTTACTCTTTTTTTTAATCTTTTTAATAACAGGAAACATAATAGAAATAGAAACAAGATAGGTTGCTTGTAAAGAAATAAATATAGTCTATATATATATAGATATATATATATATAGGGGTGGGGGTGGAAGTGGAAATGGCGTGTAGCACAGTGTTGAATTGGTCCACATCTAGAAAGACGCAACCAACAAGACGAAGTGACACGTAGAGTGTAGGATGGATGTGTAAACTGTGTGCAGAGGCACTTTCTTTACGCGGGTATCGGGGAATATCAGCAACTGGTGCAGATATTCCCGCGATATAATGCGTGGTGGAGTGATTAGTGCATATGGATACAGGTAGGTGATGTGTATGTAAATATATATATATGTATATATGTATATATATATATGTGTGTGTATATAGATAGGGTTGTAACTATATAGGTGTATATGTAGTTATATATATATATGTAGATATATATATATTTATAACTAGATATATATATGTATATATATTTAACTATATAGATATATATATATATAGTAATATATGTATATAGATACATATACGTATATATGTATATAGATATATATATGTATATATACTTATATTTAGTTGTATAGGAATTAATATATATATATGGATAAGTATGTATAAGGGTGTACAAGTGAGTGTGAGTGTACAAGTGTGGGTGTGTACGAGTGTGGTGTGTGTCTGCTGGAGAGTGTGTGAGAGAGAGAGCGCTGGAGAGTTTAAGACGTCTGGTAGCCGCGGGCATCATCTGGTGGTGTGGGCACGCGCGCAGACGCTGGAGCGAGCGTGCGGTCCTTGCGTCGCGCGCAGGCTGGTGCAGCACGCTGCCGGCTGGAGTAGGTGCGGGTGCAGACGCGGGCACGAGCGCTGGAGCTAGCGCTGGCATTGACGTGGGCGCTGCGCTGACTGGTTGGAGGTGGTAGCGGCGAGGAGAGAGAGCGTGCAGTGACCGGATAAGTGAGAAACTCTTCGGTCACCGCACTGTAGCTACAGTGTCGCGCTGAGAGGCGTGAACAGTAGCTACAGTGCCGCGCAAGGAGGACAACTGGTTGCGGCCGGTTCTGCGTGCGCGGGCACGTTGGAAGGCGCCTGCGCGCGCAAGAGCTTGCGGTCGATCTTGCAGGGGCGTGCGCGGTGCTGCACGGCTGCTGGAGGCTGCTGTGCTGCTGTTGGAGCTCCGGAGCTTGGAGCTTCGGCAATGGCAGGAAGGGCTTCAGTGATGAAATAGAGGGTGAACCACCATGCCCACCTGCTCAAGAAGGAGCTGGGCGGTGGTGGAACTCACAGTGGTGGTCGTGGGACCATTGTGAGCTTGCTCCTGCCCGCAGTGTGTCTCTTCAGTGGAAGAGCTACTGTGCATGGAGGGGAGAGGGGAGGAAGATGGCCTGGACAAAGGTGGCTGCTGGTGTTGTCTGTTCCAGGCTCTCTGTAACGAATGTGTGCCCCAGACGTATTTTAAGACGTCTGGGAGGTGGCTCAGACGTCGGACAAGACGTCTGGGATCATAACCAGACGTCTGATAAGACGTCTGGGATAGTTTCAAGACGTCTGGAAATCCGTTATTTTCGACACACGCGAGTCGCCTGCGCGCTTGAGTGCGCAGATCGCATATTCCCTCTTTTCTCTGCGGCTGCAGGCGGCCTGCCGCCTTCTCTCTCTCCTCTCCGCGCGGCGTTAAAAGGGGCGCGCCTCCCCTCCCGTCTCCACCGTCTCCTCCTTCTTCTCCTTCCTGTGCGCGAGAGCGAGCGGACGCGAGGGCGGCAGCGGCGGCCGCAGTGAGCGCGGAGGTGCGGCGTGCGAGGGCGGAGCTCTGCCGTGAGGGCGAGCTCGCCGGAGCGGCTTGGCCGGCCGACGGAGGGCGCAGGGGGTGCGGAGCGACGCGGAGAGGGACCTGCTGCGGGCTGAGCAGCAGACGCGCGAGGTGCGACGCGGGCGGCGTCGCGAGCGGAGGCCGAGCAGGGTTCTGATTCTGGAAAAATTTCCAGAATCAGACGTCTGGGTTGATAGCCAGACGGCAAGGTCGACGTCTGTAAGATCATACAGACGTCTGAAAGGTGAGTGTCCGCTTTCTTCTTCCTTCTTGTCGACTGACCGTACTGAGGGAGGGGGGTTGGCTGTGCGCAGGTTCGCTGATTCGCCATCCTTTGCGAATCAGACGTCTGGAAGTTGTACTAGACGGCGGGAGTGACCTCCAGATGTCCGGAGGGACCATCGGACGTCTGGGATCTAGGCAGACGTCCCCGCAGACTTCTGGACGTCTGGGAAACCACGCTGAACAGGTAATTCTCTGATCCACTTTTTAAGACGTCTGAAAGGAGTTCCAGACGTCTGATTTTGCACAGTATCGTCTTTTTCGACCCGTTTAGGGTCCGTTCGGGCTCCGTTTTCCGCGATTCGAGTTGCATTCTCTTCAGAATTAATTCCTCTACTCATCTACGGTAGCTATACACTGTTTTGAGACGCTCCTTGTGTTTGATCCTTGTGACAGGATCTCGTTCAGTTGCAGTCTTGAGAGTCGCGAAGGCACGCGGGATTCCCGATCACGCCCCCATTACTCCCGTTGTACCTGGTAGAGTGGCTTAAGTTATTTTTAAAATCTGTTAAAGTATGAAACCATAACTAGAATCTAGGACATTGCATGAATCCTAGGAATGAGAAATGTATGGAATGATAGCTCCTAGGTGATGCATGAATCCTAGGGCTGGAAAACTAGTTGTATGTTAGATCCTAGGATGTGGCATGAATCTTAGGATGGAAAAACTAGTGGAATGTATAATACTGCAGTCTTGGAAAAATGGAAAGGAATATAAAGCTGCCTGTAATTTGAATTAACAGCTGCCTGTTATGAATAAAGAAACATGTTGAGATCATGGATTTTGAGAACGTGAATCTGGAAAGTGAAACATATGATGTTCTGAAATAAAGAGCTGGAACCCTACGGGGAATTAGGAGTGGAACTCCTGGAAAGAAAAAGGAATGGAACTGAGATGTAGTTTGTACTGTCTCTTGGGTACGCAGTACCAAGGGAAGTACCTGTACCTGTTTAGTGCAGAGTGGGGCCAACCGCCCCAGGGACCCGGGGTTAGGATTGGCCGCTCTGTACCGACTTGTTGGCCCTCGTGTACGTAGTACCGAGGAGAGCTAGTAGTGTTAGGAGAGTACTAGCTACCCCACGGGCCCCGGGGTTCTGCTAGCCTCCTTCACCGACTTGTTAGGCCCACTAGGGCAAACCAGGGTAGTCAGGCGAGGGTGCGCGGACTGTGGAGGGGCAAGGCCCCGGTTTGGTTACTGTGGAGGGGTTGGACCCCTGTTACTGAGAGGGCTCTGCCCTGGTTCCGTGCTGTGCTTTGGGCGCACCCGTTAACGGAAACGACTGACCGCGTGCCAGTGCGGGCTAGCTACCTGTGCGTTTATCGCGCGTGCCGTAGTCACCGTTACGTCTGTCAGTGACCTTGGGGTGGTTGACTGAGGGTAGGATCACCACGGGGGACTCTCCCGGCCAGGAGAGCACCACGTGCTACTTCTACTTTTGGAAAAGACTGCAATCAAGATCGTTCCCACGAGGACATTCGAGATCAAGTAAAGGATCTGAGAAATAAATGAAATAGTGAGAAAAATTGAAAGATGTGAATAAAGGAAGTAATAGAACATAACAGCTACTGTACACTCTACTGTTGCCTTTAGTTAGTTTGCCACTCTACTCAGCGTTTTGCTGACGTGTTACACTCGTTACCTTTTTCAGGACCAGGTGTTGAGCAGCCAGGGTCGGCGGCTGCAGAGGACGCTGGGCCGAGTAGGGTCCAGTAGAGTTACCACAGCCTTTTGTACTCCTTTTGTTTCTGTTCTAGTGAGTAGTTTTTGTTTCCGCTGTACCTTCTTTACCTGCAGTTCTTGTTATATGATAAATGTTGTTTTACTGTTGTGGTGGTACCTACTGTAGTAGTTTCTTTCCTTACTGCTGTACTTTCTTACTGTTAGTTATATTCATGCTGAATGTGGTTTATTTTACTGTCTTTTGGTTACTTCATCGTTGGACGACTAGGTCTTGGGATTAGTCGAGTCGGTCCGGTTCTCGTGTCTCGTAGGGACTCGGGAACCGGGTCGTTACACTCTCCCTCGCAAGGAAGAGGGCAGGGCTTTTTAAAGGAGAAGGAGGCATGCCACGGCCATGCTCTGGGTGTGCATGTCCAGCCATGCAGCTGGCAGAGCATGCTGCTGGCAGAGAATGGTGCGAAGAAGTGCAAGCCCATGCCCTGAGCCGCGCGAGGGAGAAGAAATTCAAAGCAAATAAAGAAGGTGAAAATTGCGATGCAACCCTTGATGAAGACGTTAATTACATGGCCAAGTATTTGCATTATCCTCCCCTCTCAAATAAATGCATGCATGTGTCAAGTTTACAAATGCGACTATAGCTACCTAATATGCAATGGCAGTGCTAGGAAATAACACAAGATGGCATATTTATTGGTGTATTTTTGCTGTGTAATCATACCCCCATGCCTATCTTTTGCTAGTCCCTAGCAAAACATTTTGTATTGTATTTAGAAATGATCTTAAGCTGAAGATTTTTTTCGAGGCAACATAGGTGTGTTTATTTGTTGGATATTGTGAGAACCAATTGCAGAGAAGACTACAAATACTTTAAGTCTTACATGACATAAATCATCTCTCGACTAATCTGGACTCTTGATATTTAAACCTTAAGTACGATTTCTAGGACTCAGAAGGTTTTTGCTATACTCGAGAGCGCAAGATATTATGGTTTATGCATAGTGAAGGATCAAGATTGACTAGATGAACATTAAGACTCAAGCCTAATGTTTCACAAATCTTTAAGTGCAAGTTGGTCCCAATTTCAGCTCGTGTCTTCGGATTAACCCCTAAAAAGATGACGGAAAACTCAACTCCCATTTTATCACATTTGTGGCTCAAAGAACATATGGTAGAAATAGGGTATTTGTAACTTGCCCTGAAAAAGTTTTTAGGGAGAAGACTTTACAAACATTTGCGAGATATACTGACTTATTTGCAGTTTTTTTTTTTTTGAAACACGCACACTTTTCTTTTGGTGGGAGAGTTCCTTTTTGGTGGAAAGAGTTTCTCCTAGACACAAGACTAAAGCCTGGGATAAAAAGTCTACCTGCGCACACAGGTAAGGACTCCACCTTCCCTAATGAACACTAGGGTTAGATCTTATGTTCACCTGGTCTTTCTTGATATGTGTAGTGTGAACCAAGATTACTTAAGCCCTCGAGTAGAAGCAAACCAATGGATCCTGTACTGATGTCTCAGGTACAAGAATACGTCCTTGGTTAGGAGAGATTCCGATCTATCTTGTCAATGCTCAAGTGAATTAAGCCGAGCCTGAGCGAATCAACCTTCTGTGGCCTCGAAAGTCTTCAAAACAGTGGTTGAATATCCATAAACACTTATTGTATTTTTGTTTCAACCTTTAGATCAGTACTAAACACCCCCCCTTTTTTTATGCTATGTACATATTTATAGATGGGTGGAAGTTGCATGATACCATATAATATCACATCGTATGGATGCCTATCCACCCCCCCATGCCAAACGATGCTATGTCCTCATATGCATGTAGGGTAGGGTAGAGGAAGGTCCAAAGATTGGGGAACGAGAGCTGAGGTGCAAGGTATATAGCAGGGTGGTAGGGTGGGTGGATGGTGCGTGGTGAAGTGAAAAGGTGCAAAGTGAAGTGTATGTGATAGTGGAGGAGTGCTGCTGGGGTGCCTCCCATCGAGCGCTGAATTTAACGTCCCCAGCTGGACTCAAAATGAGGCACGACATTAGTTACCCTCCAGCAGGGCAACCATTTCTCCAACAAGGGCAGGTTCATGAGTAAGATAAGGTTTTAAACGCTGCCCACTGACCGTAAATTTATGCCCAGATTTGGGATCTTCAATTTCAACGGCCCCATTGGAAAATGGTCTCGAGACCAGGAAGGGACCAGTCCATTTGGACTTCAATTTCCCTGGAAAGAATTTGAGCCGGGCATTGTAAAGCCAAACTTGCTGAGATGGCTCAAATTCCTTCCGCCGAATACAGCTGTCGTGAAAAGCCTCAGTGCGTTGCTTGAAAGTTAAGGTAGAATCATAGGCTTCACGACGGAGCTCTTCCAGCTCTTGGAGTTGGAGTTTCCTTTCTCGAACACACAGGTCTGTGTCGAGGTTACATTGGCGAACCGCCCAATAAGCGTGGTGCTCCAACTCTACGGGCAAATGAAAAGGCTTCCCGTAAACGATTCTATAAGGAGACATACCTAGGGGAGCCTTGTAGGTGGTCTGATATGCCCAAAGTGCATCAATCAGCTTGTCGGACCAATCCTTACGGTCAGGCCGTACCGTTTTCTGGAGAATTTGCTTAATTTGCCAGTTCAACACCTCAGCCTGGCCGTTCGTCTGAGGATGATATGAAGATGCGATATGATGGTGGACTCCATATTTCCTCAAAAGTGCCCGAAAAGAAGCATGGGTAAAGTGGCTTCCTCTATCCGAGATAATGGCTTGAGGGATCCCAAAGCGTGCAAAAATGTGGTCTTTGACAAATCGAGTGGATATGACATGGTCAGCATGGCGCGTGGGAATAGCCTCGATCCATTTCGAAACATAATCAACAGCAACGAGGATGTATTCGAAGCCGTTGGAAGGAGGAAAGGAACCCATGAAATCGATTCCCCAAATGTTGAAGATTTTCAGCAGCTAGGATGGGTTGCAAGGGCATCATGTCACGAAGTGACATTGACCCTAACGACTGGCACCTAGTGCAATGTTTGGCATAATTGTGTGCATCCTGGTGAAGGGAGGGCCAAAAGAAATCGCACTACAACACCTTGGCTGCAGTTTCCCTCCCAGAGAAATGGCCTCCGCAGGCCTGATCGTGGCAGAAGGATAGCACACTGGGGAATTCGCTATCAGGAATACAACGACGGATGATCTGATCGGCACCTATTCGAAAAAGAAGTGGATTATCCCAGAAATAATACTTTGCTTCTGCAATGAGACACTCGCGTTGGTTTTTAGGCCAGCCATGTGGAAGGGAACCAGAAGCAAGGTAATTGGCAATGTCGGCATACCAAGGTCCACTTGCCACATTAATTGCCAATAGGTGCTCATCGAGAAAAATCTCATTCATTGGCAGGGTTAGTCCAATGTGGTCAGGGTCCAGTCTCGAGAGATGATCAGCAACAACATTCTAGGCTCTGACCTTATCGCGGATCTCAATGTCAAATTCTTGGAGCAGAAGGATCCAACGAATCAGTCTAGGCTTGGCATCCTTCTTGTGCATGAGATGGCGAATGGCCGCGTGGTCAGTGAATACAATAACATGCGAGCCCAGAAGGTAAGAGCGGAATTTCTCCAGCCCAAAGACGACCGCCAGTAGTTCTTTCTCAGTGGTAGTATAATTACGCTGGGCCTCATCCAACGTCTTACTGGCGTAGTACACCATGCAGGGGTGTCTATCTTGTCTTTGTCCCAGGATGGCTCAGACTGCAAGGTCGGAAGCGTCACACATGAGTTCAAAGTCGATGGACCAATCAGGTGGCTAGAGAACAGGGGCCTTGGTGACAGCATCACGCAGCTGCGTGAATGCTCGTATGCATCGGGGCCCATAGCAAAGGGTACGTCGGTCGATAGGAGATGAGTTAAAGGTCTAGAAATCTTGGAGAAGTCTTTGATGAATCTCCTATAGAAACCGACGTGTCCCAAGAAGGAGCGGATTTGTTTGACAGAGCCAGGCACAGGTAAATCAGCAATTACATCAAGCTTAGCTCTGTCAACTTCGATACCCCTATCGGAGATGATATGCCTGAGAACAATTCCCTCGTGTACCATAAAATGACTTTTTTCCCAGGAAAGCACGAGGTTCACATCAATACATCTCCTAAGGATACGGGTCAGGTTGGCAAGACAGTCATCAAAAGAGGGTCCAAAGATCGAAAAGTCATCCATGAAAACCTCGAGAAAGTCACCCACCATGTCATGGAATATTGCCAGCATACATCTCTGGAAAGTTGCTGGCGCGTTACAAAGTCCGAACGGCATCCTTCTAAATGCAAAGGTGCCGAAGGGGCAAGTAAAAGTGGTTTTCTCTTGGTCCTGGGGGTCAATTGCCACCTGGTTATATCCAGAGAATCCATCCAGGAAATAGAAAAATTTATTTCCCGCTAACCGCTCCAAGATTTAGTCAATAAAAGGTAGCGGAAAGTGATCTTTCTTAGTTGCAGCATTCAGTTTCCTATAATCTACACACACTCTCCAAGATGTAGGAGTGCGTGTAGGGATGGATTTGCCTTGTCATTGATACGGATGATGAGTCCCACCTTTTTGGGCACGACGTGAATCGGGCTCACCCAGGGGCTATCGCTGATCGGGTAGATTATACCTGATCCAGCCACTTAATAATTTCCTTTTTAACGACCTCCCGCATGTTAGGGTTGAGACGTCGCTGCATCTCGCGGGAAGGTCGAGCCTCCTCCTCCGTATATATACGGTGAGTGCAATAGAAGGGGCTAATGCCAGTTAAGTCTGATAAGGACCATCCAATGGCTGCCTTGTGTTCCATAAGGACCTTTGTTAGTTTGCACTCTTGCTCCCTGGTCAATTTTGAACTAATGATTACGGGGAGCATTTCATTTGGTCCCAAGAAAACATACTTAAGCATATTAGGCAGCTCTTTCAGCTCAGGAGTGATGGTGAGAGATCTGGCATTCCTTGGGATGAGAGTGTCCCAAGCAGATCAGAAGAAAACAAGTCAGGAGGAAGAAGTTGGCCCTCAGTTCGACCAAGAAGAGGGGCGTCTTGGATAGATGGATCCAAAAAGGGATAGCCCCAGTGTGGAGTTGCAATTCCACCTGATTTGGCGGGAAAAAAAAGGCAATCCGGTCTTCAAGAATGTGGACCGGTGGTGAGTAGCCCGAATATGACTCAGACCACAAGGTATGGGAAGCAGAGAAAACCTCGTCAGAAGTCTAGTCAGGAGAAGGTACGGGAAAAGGGAGGGATGGGGGAACGTCACAATATGTGTCGGTCAGGCAATTGTCTGTGTTTAAAGGTAATCCAAAGAAGTCAGAATAAGTCCCAATTAGTTTGATACATGCACTGATGGCCATGTCCTCGCCAGACATGTCATCCTCGATGCAATCGCAATCAAAGTTCTTGGCTGCCTTGAAGATGTTAAGCTTGAGCTTCTCAGATCCAACAGCAATCTCAATACAGCCCGACTTGCAATCGATATGGGCTCGGGCTGTGGCCAAGAAAGGTCGACCAAAGATGCTCGGACAATCAGAAAGTGAGCTATGAACTTCCATATCTAAAACAAGAAAGTCAACAGGAAAACAGAGATTGTTGACCCAAACCACCACGTCTTCCACCACACCCTTTGGTATTTTGACAGAATGATCTGCCAACTATAACGTGACAGGAGTGGGTTTCAGATTTCCTAAGGCAAATTTCTCAAGCATGATGGTTGGTATAAGATTCATGGAAGATCTTAAATCAAGCAGGGCACGGTTAAAATTGCAACCTTGGATGCGACAAGAAATAAGCAGTGTGCCTGGATCTTTCTGCTTCGGTGGTAGATTTGACAGTATAGCACAACTCGCATGAGGCGAGAGAACCAGCAGATTCTTTGTTTTCTTGGATTGTCACCTAGGTGTAGTGTAGTCTTTAAAAAATCAGGCGACAGTAGGTATGTGGTCGATAGCCTCTAACAGGGGTACCTTGATTTCAACATCCCTGAATAAATTACGCAGGTTATCAAAAGCCTGTGTATCCTTTTTCTTGCCTTTTGTCTCCCTTAGTAGAGCCTTAGGGAATGGGACTGATTCTGGCACTAATTTGGGTGTATCGTCCTCTCGCGAATGCGGTGCGCATCCCGAATGAGGGGGCAATGAAAAAGATGGGCCAGGATCAAGTCGAGGCGGATCGATGGTTTGCTTACCACTCCTCGTAGTAATCTCATTGGACGATGTAGGTCCAGTGGGATCATAAGGCGGAGGAGGGTTCACAATAGGGACATAAGGGTGAGGTGCTGCAGCGGGATTAGCCTGAAATCCCAGTGGAATGCTCGGAGCCTGCAGAATCTGATGAACCTGCCCCTGAGAAGGTCATCCCTGTGGTTGAGGACCACGAGGTACGAAATTTCGTGGGTTAGGAACAGGTTGGGCTGGAAGAGTGCCCTGAGATCGAGTCGCCATGCGTGGTTGACTGATCTCAGCAATCTGCTGCGCCAATTGGTGCTGAAGAGAGGTCATGTTCTCTTCACGGCGCTTCGACATTTCCGTCATCATTCGCATCAATTTATCAAGAGGACTTGATGCGTGTTCTGTTTGCGGTATGCAAGGACCCGATGGCGGATTCGCCACAGGATTAGACTGGGCCCTTGGGATAACGGGTGCGGATGGTCGTATTGGCCTACCCGCGGGGTTTTGGCGCTGCGGGTTGCTGGACCATGCGAAGCTCAGATGATTTCACCACCCTGGGTTATAAGTAGCAGAGAACAGGTTGTTCCCTAGGGCATAAGCGTCTTCTAAGCCAGAAGACAAGTCCGCATGTACATATGCATCCGAGCACACGGAGGCTTGGTCCTCCGTGTCAAAATACTGGCTTGCAGAAGCCAGATCCACATGACTTACCGAATCTCTCGGCACGACACTTTGTAAGAAAGATCTTACGGGGTTTTTGGAAATAAGCCTGATGTTGGAAGGATTGGGATTGTGACGAAGTGGTGAGGTGGGGGTGTGTGCTATAGAATGGGCGGGATTGGCCAGAAGCTCGTCCAGCTTCTTGTGCACGACAGAGACTTCATCCAATTTTTGTGCGATAAGGTTAAGATCAGTGGATGAATGGGAGGGTCTCTGTCAATTTCGTGAACATTACGGAGCAGGCTGGTACGATTAAAGGCGACAATGGAGGCATTGTTCATTGAGTTTTCGCTCATGTTTTCAAATAATTCAAATGTTCCATTCTCGTCTTTATTCATGAAATTCCCTCCGCAGGAAGCATCTACAATCTACTTCAAAGTCTCATTTAGCCCATAATAGAAAATCTGGGCTATATGCCACTTAGGCAGACTGTGATGAGGACACTTCCGGAGGAGGTCATTATACCTCTCCCAAGCCTCATGAAACTGTTTGCCGTTTTGTTGCGTAAAGGAAGTTATAGCCCGGTGAAGCGCATTGGTTCGCCCGATTGGGAAGAACTTCTTGAGAAATGTTGTTCGCATCTCTTCCCAAGAATGGATTGTTCTCCCAAGGGTGCGTAACCATTGCGACGCTTTATCCCGCAATGAAAAAGGGAACATTTTCATGAGGAAAATTGATAACCCGATGTTTCTAGGTTTAACTGTTTCAGCCAGTCGGGTTAGGTCTTCCAAATGGAGAAAAGGATCTTCACTTGCAAGACCATGGAAGTAAAAGTTAATCAGGCCAATTATATTGGGTTTCAATTCAAAATCATCCCCGCCCATGGGGACTCGAATTTGTCCTATGGTCTCTGTAGCAGCGGGATTTTGATAAAAGCTAAGAGACCTAAGCTCCTCCCGTTTGGGAGGGTTCTGCGTTTCCTCCAAGGTTTCCCTAATGGCTTCAATCTGCTCATTATACATTTCCATTTGGGCTTGGAGGCGGGTTATGGGGTCCATGGCTCCACCACCTGGTGGGTTTTGAGGGCAGTTTCCTCCCTTGGGATTTGGGGGTGGGTGTGCAGCCATGTTTGTGGAGGAGGATGACGATTCGGCTTCTTTCCTAAAATTATCAGACAATTCAAACAATTCAGGGTTTTGTGACCTCCTCCCAAACATGCACTACCGCAGGAAGAATGGGGGGATAAGAAGGGAAAAGGAGATGAGAGAAATGACGCCGCAAAGGTACACTTGATGACAAATCAAGGCAATCAGGGTCCTAACCTCTACAGTGTGCCCTTAGACCTAAAGATCTAAGTTACCTACTATCACAACCTATGGAACCAAATGCTAGCACCGCGGAACCACCGGGCCAGATTGAAAGGTCGTTTGCCCTAGTCTTAGACACCCGATAGCACGCGGGAACCCACACCATCACATAAGTGCTACACACAGGTAGTTAGACCTCCAATCCTTAATAAGGGTCAAGTTGCTACCAGTTTTAATTAGAGGCTTAGGATCAAGTGCTTCTGGAATGTGAAAGGCGTTGTTTACAGGTAATGCCCAAGTGTGTTGTTTTTAGAAAGTGTGTAAACCAAGCATGCAACGGGGAAATCTCCCCGAATTGAAGTTTTAGTTGGTGAATGGTTTTTAGAATTCAACCTTTAAGTAGTATGGATTTTAAGATTTTACTGAGTTACCAATTCAACCAATCTCCGGGTTTTTGAGAAAATACAAGTTCTTCTATGCCCAACAAACCTTTCTTCAATGTGAGTTAGTTAATGCATGCTAAAAATGCAATGGGCTTCCCTAGGTGGAAATTTCTATGTGTGGATGCACGAGTCAATTTTAGGTTAGTGTGAAAGGGAGCCAAAGCACTTCAATTCAAGTGCTCCCAATCACCAAATTGATGTTCCACACACAAGGCTCAAGCACAAGATAATGTAAAGAAAATCAAAGTGTTAGGGTTGAAGTATTCCGGATCAAATCTAAGACACGTGAAAGGTCATGGTGGGGTTGGAATCAACTCAATTCCAAGTCTCCCCACCAAAAATGTGATCCCGAATTGCGGATAAATGAGGCAAGGAGGGACGACAATCAATCTATTTAATCTTGCCTCAAAGAATACTTCACACGGCGAAAGATTCAAGAATCAAGATTCTTAGATCTTCTCTATGCAAAGTTTGGCGGGAAATCCCGGGGTGGTGGGAGTGATGACAACAATCAAACAAGTGATTTTTAATCCACTTGCCCCCAGGAAATCCCAAGAAGTTTTTTTTTTTTTTAGGTTTGTTTTTTTTTTATTAAGGTGACAAGTTGACCTAAGTTGCTAAGAGAGAGACCTACCTTTTCAGCAACGTGGGCGAAGCTCCAGTGAGGCGCCGGCGATTTCACGCTCTCGTTCCCACCTTGGATCTGCCCATGTCTCTGACTTCCTCTGCTTGCCTCCTCCTTACAACTGGTTTTCCTGCACACCAACAAACAAAAACACCCGTGAAGAGAAGGGTGTGAGAAGAGAAAATTAAAGGAATGGAGTAGAAACTTACCTCAATGAGTACCTCTCCGGCAACAGTGCCAGAAAAAGGCGTGTTGAGACTCGAATAGGTAGTGTTAATATGGTGAAATTATCGTTGAAGTGCGTATAGTGGTTAACCTAAATCGAGCCTAACCATCTTTTTACAAAATTTTTTAACTTGGCCTACTTAATTTTATCTTGGTCACTTTTAGGCCCAAGGTCAAACTAAAGGAGGCGGGGATTAAAGGTGAAGAAGTTTCTACGCCTTTCCTAAAACGTATCTCTTCCGTACGTTTATTGTATTTTAGGTTTTTTTTCTATTTAAGATTTTTTTTTGGCTAATAATTTTGTCCTTGAGGTACACCCTCAAAATCAGGTCCTCGGCTTCGAGCCAAATTGTTCATGGCTTTGAGCCAAATTAGGGTTTCAAAAATTGGTCTTACTGATCACAAGATCGAGTACCTGCAAGACAAGGATTATTTTTCCTCTTTTACTCTTTTTTTATCTTTTTAATAGCAGGAAACATAAGAGAAATAGAAACAAGATAGGTTGCTTGTAAAGAAATAAATATAGTATATATATATACAGATATATATATATATAAGGGTGGGGGTGGAAGTGGAAATGGCGTGTAGCACGGTGTCGAATTGGTCCACGTCTAGAAAGATGCAACCAACAAGACGAAGTGCCATGTAGAGTGTAGGATGGATGTGTGGAGTGTGTGTGGAGGCGCTTTCTTTACGCGGGTATCGGGGAATATCAGCAACTGGTATAGATATTCCCGCGATATAACGCATGGTGGAGTGATTAGTGCGTATGGATACAGGTAGGTGATGTGTATGTAAATATATATATATATATATGTATATATGTATATATATATGTGTGTGTATATATAGATAGGGTTGTAACTATATGGGTGTTTATGTAGTTATATATATATATATAATTACATATACACACATATATATAGATACATACATACATACATACATACATATATATATATAGTAATATATGTATATAGATATATATATGTATATAGATATATTAGTATAAGTATCTATGTATATAGATATATATATATATATGTATTTATATCTATAGATATATCTGTATATATGTATGTATATATGTATAAATATATGTATATATGTATATATACTTATATTTAGTTTTATAGGTATTAATATGTATATATATATATATAAATATATATGGATAAGTATGCATAAGGGTGTAGAAGTGAGTGTGAGTGTACAAGTGTGGGTGTGTACGAGTCTGGTGTGTGTCTGTGTGTGTGTCTGCTGGAGAGTGTGAGAGAGAGAGAGTGCTGGAGAGTTTAAGACGTTTGGCAGCCGCGGGCGTCGTCTGGTGGCGCGAGTGCGCGCGCAGGTGCAGGCGTGCAAGGGGCTACGCACAAGCACTGGAGTGAACGCGCGGTCCTTGCGTCGCGCGCAGGCTGGTGCGGGAGCGCAACGCAGCGCGCTGCGGGCTGGAGCAGGTGCGAGTGCAAACGCGGGCGCGGGCGCTGGAGCAAGCGCTGGCATTGCGCTAACTGGCTAAAGGCGGTAGCGGCGACGAGAGAGAGCGCGCAGTGACCGGATAAGTGAGAAACTCTCCAGTCACCGCACTATAGCTACAGTGTCGCGCTGAGAGGCGTGAACAGTAGCTACAATGCCATGCACGGAGGACAACCGGTAGCGGCCGGTTCTGCGTGCGCGGGCACGCTGAAAGGCGCCTGCTCCCGCGGAAGGAGTCTGCGGCCGGTCTTGCAGGGACGCGTGCGGTGCTGCACGGCTGCTGGAGGCTGCTGTGCTGCTGTTGGAGCTCCGGAGCTTGGAGCTTCGGCAATGGTGGGAAGGGCTTCAGTGATGAAATAGAGGGTGAACCACCATGCCCACCTGCTCACGAAGGAGCTGGGCGGTGGTGGAACTCACAGTGGTGGTCGTGGGACCATTGTGAGCTTGCTCCTGCCCGTAGTGTGTCTCTTCAGTGGAAGAGCTACTGTGTATGGAGGGGAGAGGGGAGGAAGATGGCCTGGACAAAGGTGGCTGCTGGTGTTGTCTGTTCCAGGCTCTCCCTCGCAAGGAAGAGGGCAGGGCTTTTTAAAGGAGAAGGAGGCATGCCACGGCCATGCTCTGGGTGTGCATGTCCAGCCATGCAGCTGGCAGAGCATGCTACTGGCAGAGAATGGTGCGAAGAAGTGCAAGCCCATGCCTTGAGCCGCACGAGGGAGAAGAAATTCAAAGCAAATAAAGAAGGTGAAAATTGCGATGCAACCCTTGATGAAGACATTAATTACATGGATAATTATTTGCAATATCCTCCCCTCTCAAATAAATGCATGCATGTGTCAATTTTACAAATGTGACTATAGCTACCTAATATGCAATGGCAGTGCTAGGAAATAACACAAGATGGCATATTTATTGGTGTACTTTTGTTATGCAATTAGCGGGCGAGCGTGCGTCCTGAAACGTTGATCTTCGATCCAACGGTGATGGAGGCTGTGTCACCTCTTAATAGACATTGAAGGAGATTGGGTGCGGTGCGTTTAAGAGGCGAAGAGGAAGAGGCGCACAAGCAGGTGCGTACGTAAGGCCATGGTCAGGGCTTTAGTGACGCTTTTAATCCATCACTAAAGACCCTGACATTAAATTTTTAAGTGAAATGACCTTTGTACCCCCTCCAATCTTCACCTATAAAAGGCCCTACGACCCCAACACTTTCTTCATCCCCTTCCTTCACCTCTCTCCCTCTCCAAAGCTCTAAAGAAGCTTGTCCCAAACCTTGGATGCTCCTCTAGAGCCAAAATCAAAGTTTTCTCCCCCCGTTCTGGAAGTGGATCCCGTGACGACGACGACGCCCCGCCTCGCCCCCGGTTCTTCCTGCTCCATTCTTCGTCTTCCATCTTCATCCTCTATCTTCTAGGTGTCGCCCCATCCGGCTCGTCCTCCAAGCAATCGTCGAGGAGGATAACATCTCTCTCCCTTCTTTATTGCTTTCTAGAATAGAATTTCCTGCTTTCTAGCTATAATCATTTCATGCTTTCTAGTTGTAAAAATAATATTCAATTGCAAAGTGATTGTTCTCACTCTTTCTCTCTCTCTCTTAGTGTTAATATCAAATTCATTGTGACTATCTCACTTTGAAACAAAAATACCACAAAAATATAATCACGAATTTTAGATCGATGTAACCTCCCAGTGTTCAACCCGGAATCTCTTTACGAATTTCGGTAAATTTATATGTTGATGGATTTCTTCACAAATCATACTACAACAATGAGTTTTCAAAATCCAATCATTTTTGCATAGATTTTCCGCTTCAACAATATTCTACAGCATTTTTCAAGTCAAATTCGAGCTTATAAACATTTATATATGCCACGAAAATATAAATGATCTACATGTATATTTATAGAGACAATGATTGGGTGGTTCTACAAAAGGGATAAGTAATGCATGGACACATAATTTAAGCATCACAAATTTGCACAACCAAGTAGTGCTACAAATTAACGTGTTTGTCAGCCTAGTAATCAATTTAATTACTAACAAAACCACCAGCAAAAATCCTTGGAAACTATATGATCACAGAAACGGAGGATGAACCAAGAAGTTACTTAGTTACTTCTTGAGATCACATTCAAATCAAGCGATGCCCTAATGGGACCCCTAATTTGCTCAACTTGACGGCTGAAGGAATGACCTTACGACGGAAAAGTAGGAAGACTAAATGGGACAGAGATAGGATCAAAAATCAAGAAGGGAATCAAGTCATAATACTGTGGAAGATCGGGACTATGGATATTACATCACTATGCGATTGAGTATCCCATCCACGATACAATATGAACGTCCATATGGCCCTTCTAGTTATTTTATAATTATTAGGGTGACCTTACTCTGATATCATCTGTGACGACCCTAGTCCCACCAATGGATGAAACCCAACTCGTCGTGTGCTAACAACTAGCACAACTTGCCCACAAGATCGCAGTCACACAACACATAATTGTAAAATATAAACATAGACAACAAATAATTCATATTGCAAAAATTAAATGAACATAAAATGGATACTGACCAGAGGATTTTCCGCATAACATAAGTATATAAGTCCAAGGAGATGCACAACCAAAATCATCTTACGAACTACCAAGTATACTTGAGTATGGAACCCAAAAACACATCAGTAAAAATTGAGTAGAGCAGAAACAACAACAACAAGTATAACAATGATCGAGCAAAAGAGAAAATGGGTACTATAGCTTTAATTAATTCATTTATTAGACATCTCATTATCCGGTTCTGTTTCGTATATTGGAAGCCTAAACTATTATAGTTCACAATTTATCAATCGACATCTTTGGGCACGAGACGATTTCGTGTAACTTCCTGCAGCGCAAGACTGGTATAAGCCACCCTCCTGGCCGGGAAGACAGCTTATACCCATCGAGTCGCTTCTCTCCATCACCGTAGGGTCATTACGAAAAGGGGTGGCGGCTACATTGTATGGTGTGAACACGTACACGCACTATGTACGTTGAGCCACATGTAGGCAATGACCCACCCATCGGTCGAGAATGAACCAAACCTCGAGCCATGCATCCCTCTATTCCAATTGACCGCTAAGCCTAACCAAAGAGTCGTAGGGAGGCTAACAACTCCCTAAACCAACCCAGAACTGGTCTAGTAGACCAAAGCTACAGCCAAATCCGACGAGTAGCGGGCTGAAACAAGTTATCTAATTCCTTTAATTTCTGACAAATCCATTGCATTGATTATTTAATCCATTTTCATCCATTCAAACCATCAATTCCAGAATTAACAAATATTCACATTATCCTCCAACTTATCCGTTTTCAAGAAATTTTCAATTTTTAATCGTGGTTCCAATTAAATTGTTATTCATGACATCATGCCTTACTTTTGCTGTCGGTTAAAAGCCGACAGCAAATCTCAAATCACCAACGAAAATCAGCGACGTTATTACCGTCGCCGTTTCGCTTTGCCATCGGTTAGAAGGCTAATCCAACGTCAAAATAATGTTTGACCATCAACGGATTGGATATTTCGTTGTTGTTTAAAAACCGACGGGAAAGAATTTTTTGCTGTCGTTTATAAAATAAGCGACGGTATATGTAAATCACTTTTTCCTACCTTTACGTGTACTTCTTTTATTTTTATCGTCATTTAAGTAACTTTACTGTCGCTTCCATAAGTGATGACATAAATTATTTTACCATCATTTTTATTAAAATCGACGGCAAACAAGTGACTGCTGAACGATTTTTGTCGTCGCTTATTCAATTAAGCAACGGTAGATATGTGGCGGTAAAAATATTTTCACTGTCGCTTATCCTAAGAAGCGACGGCATAAAATGGGAATAATGATTCTTTCGAACCTTCTATGTTGTCAGTTATTAAATAAACGATAGCAAAAATATTTTTACTATCACATATATATCGTCACTTATTTGAATAAGTGACAGCAAATGTATGGGTTTTTTTTTTTAATTGCCAAATGATGGAAACTACCTACTAAACCTACTTAAAAGTCTTGCTTTTATAGAAAAACAAGTAATGAAAATGAACAGAAATTTATATTTCATAAATATAAAATCTAGTAAGTTAAAAGTTTGAAAATGAAATATTTGCATAAAAAAGGTTACATGAAAACATAAGAAAAGAAAATGGATAGAAGTCAAAATACAACTGTCCCAATGCCACCAACTCCACCTGCACCACCCATGGAGCTGTCATCGTCTCATCTGTAGATGCTAGGATCTATGGAAGATGGATACTCTGACTGACCCTTCTTCTGAAGAAGGGTTATAAGCGTTTGAAGCTTATCATCCATGGCATTCATCTTATTTTTCATCTCTACCTCTCTCTTCTCCCTCTCTACCTCTCTCTTCTCCCTTTCCTCCTCTCATCTCTGTAGTGTGTCAATCTTTTGATGCAGCTGATCGACGATACTAGATGAGACGGCACCTTTCCTTCCATACCAAGTGGAGAACGTGTATGCCCTCCCTACACTACAAACGAAACTACCGTGGTCCGGTGACATCACTCTCCTAAATGCCTCTTCTACATCCAAAGGCTCCTAGATGCTATCGAAGGTCTCGTTAATGGGGAGATGTACTAATTGTACCATTTGTTCCTAAATGTATTAAAAAATATTATTATAATATATATACAAAGTTATAAATTTTTTAAGTTTAGGAAACTTATGTGTTTCTTCTGGTATGACTCATGTATCCACTTACGAATACCCTCAGTTGGAGCCTTACTGTGACTTGTAGATATCCATCCTAGTCATTTCCATCCCATCATGTGCAGCGGACTGAAAATATAAAAATGATACAATTAGGTTAAAATAACTTTAAAATTAAGTAATATTTAATTGAAAAGTAATTTCAATACTTACATAATGACTCCTGATCGTCTCGGTGCTCCTTTGACCCAAACAATGGGTCTGTGGTGGAGCTTTAGCCCTATTGGCCTTATTTTTTTTTGCTTGCTCCTATAGACATATATAATAATATTTTTTATAAATTTAAGATATATGAAATTAATAAAATAATTTTTAATCACTTACTAACCTCTATCTTCGGATCCAACCAATGCTCGCATGCCTTCTTCCAATCGTCAGGCATGATATCAGAAGGATAATTCTCCATTGCCTCGTCGGGTGAACTGCAGTTCGAAAAAGATTAAATATCAAATATAAATTGTTAGAAATAATATATGAAATTATGCATATAATAAAAATGTAAATGTTTAAAAAATATTACATTTCTCTTAGTCTCCGTCCTCCAATCTCTGTGGATTTTGGCGACGTGCTTAAGAATATATCGAGAAGTATTAGGGTCGTCACCTCAATCGTAACTTGCCTATGTTAATTTTTTTAAAAAATATGTCAATCTTACTTTAAAATAATTTTAAGATAAAATTATAAAAGAAATAACTTTGATAAATGAAATTACCTCTAACTAACGTAGGAACTGCTTCTTAAGCTCTGCAAGCACCTTCCTCCAATCAAAGTATTAAATGGGCACAATAGACTTAACAATTGTGTCCACTCGACTGATGAAGCACGAGTAATTCTCTACCTCCCATGTGATTCTAAGCCTGATCGTTATTCTCAGGCCCTTGGGGACATGCTGGAGGTTTAGATTTTTTATCTTCCTCAGTCCTTTTCTTACTTTACCTACATAAACATTAATCGTATTCATTATATATTTATGAAGTTATAATAAATTTTAAAATATATAAGTAATTTTAAACTTAAAGGTATAGGAGTTCTTACTCCAATTTGTGCTCGCCGATAAATGATTCGCATAAGCTAAGGATGTGCTCCCCACCATCTCATCCTCTACCTCTTGCCCCTCCTCCTCTCTTGCCTCCTCCCCCTCCTCCTCTCCCGCCTCCTCTCCCACCTCCTCATTTGATGTTCCATAATCTGGATCATCCTCTACTTGCTCTGGCAAGGCCTGAGCAATCTCCTTCCCCTTTCGGCAACATCTCCCCATACTTTTCCAGTATACCCTGTAATACTAACCTTAGTTAGATTTCTTTAACACCCAATTAAGGGACCGCAGGAAACTAAATAAGATTAGTTAGTATACCAGAGAAGAGTAGGAAGAAGCAACCGAAATTTCACCACACAAGGTTACATGTAACGAGTAAAACTAAGTTATGATTAAATCTTTAAGGACCTTCTTTAGTTCGGTACTTCACCAAACTAAATTCGATCGAGTCTTATGGCATACTACAAAGATAACACATCATGCATATAAGTGAGGTATACATACACTTCCTACATTGTCCGTATAACATGATGATAAGTCTCGATGGGCGAGTAATTTGGACACAATTTGACTCGGAGGACTTTTACCCTAGGGATTAGAATACATAATGTTTAGCCTCACATGCATATATTTTCTTTAGCAAGTGTGTGCATCTAAACAATAAGTAATTTGAACATTAAAGAAATTCAACAAAAAACTAAAATATCATTTAATTAAATTAAAAAGATTGAATGTATATATACCTTTAACTACTCAAGCCTCCGAGTGTACCCGACACTGATAACCTACAATTTCAAAATCAAAATTAATTAAATAACAAATTATAATCTTAAATGTTAATAACAAATACATTATCATTCTAAAGACTTGGTAAAAATTTACAGCTGATCATATATATCCCCCTCAAATGCACATCCATTTAGGTAAAATTGAATCACCAAATCCTTATCCTATGTGTGATTATTTGTTCTTTTAAGTGAACCTTTCTCCTATCCACAAACCTGATAGAGCTCAATAGAAAAGGGTTTCGATCAATTTTCTTCCTAAGAATCATACTTGTAATTAGGTTGCAAGTTGTTCCCCTCATTTCTAGACCTGAAACTTGGGAGTCAGACCATGAAGGCCACACTTAAATGAAAGACAAAAGGATAATTTAGGAATGATTTATCAACCATAGCACAACCCGAACCAACCCAACACAACCACATTCCTTAACTCTAACCCAAACCAAATGTGCAAACCATAGCCCAAGTCAAATCCTAAACCCTAAACCCTAACTCAAACCAATCGTCCAAACCCTAGCTAGCCCAAGTCAAATCCTAAACCCTAGCCCAACCCAACCGCCCTAACCCTCCCCCAACTCAAACCCTAAAACCCTAGCCCAAGCACCATATACACAACCTAATACCAAACCTAAACAACATATATTAAACCCAACTAAACCTAGGGAACGCAATGTTTCAGGTCCACTGCCTAAATTCTAAACATTAAAATAATTTTCAAAAAAATTTGACAGAGTTTCCCCTTATATTTTGATGTTTTCTATAAACCTACATAGCAAAATAATACTCATCATAAAAGTGGACACAGCCCACATTAAATTTTAATTTCAACCAAACAAGTAGGCACACCCCACATTCACAATGAATCATACATATATTCAATGAAATTAACAACAATATGTAAGCACACCCCACATCTAACAAAAGCCTAAAATATCATTATAATAAATTAAAAACATTAAAATTATACCTTGAATGACTACAGATTCTGAGAATGGTCGTTACCTATAACTTGTAATTTAATAAACACAATTAATTAAATAACATATTATTATGTTATTCAAAAAATTAAAACTTATAGAATACAGGCGACAGCGGTGACAATAGGAGGAGGAGGCACGCGACAGGAGGAGGATGAGGAGGGGGTAGTAGGATGAGGAGGAAGAGGAGGAGGTTGCCAGTAGGAGAAGGAGGAGCAGAGCAACAGGATGAGGAGGAGGAGGAGCAGAGGGGCGGTAGGATAGGGAGAAGGAGGAGGTAAACAGGACAGGGAGGAGGAGGAGAGGGGTGGTTAGGAGGAGGAAGGGGAGGAACCAAGGAGGAGGAGGAGGGGGTGTGGTTAAGAAGTGGAGGAGGAGGAGGAGGAGGGGGTCGAGGAAGGAGGAGGACAGCGGTGGGAAGGGGTCTGGGAGGAGGAGAGTAGCGGCGGTGGCAGGGTGTTGGGGAGGAGGAAGGGGGCGGTGCGAGGGGGTCTGGGAGGAGGAGGGCGACAGTGGGAGTGGGTCAGGAAGGAGGAGGAGGGTGGCAAAAGGGGGTCAGCGAGGAGGAGGAGGAGGACGGCAGGAAGGGGAGGAGGAGGTCGAGGAGGAGGAGGGGTGGCGGGAGGGGTTCGAGGAGAAGGAGGGTGGCAAGAGGGTGTTGGGGAGGAGGAGGGTGTCCAGGAGGAGGAGGACGAGCATGGGGACAGCAAGGAGGAGGAGGATGACCCCATCAGAGAAGGAGGAGGAGGATGACATCACGGAGGGGAAGGAGGATGACAAGGCTGCTGGGGATGGTGAGGAGGATGACTAGGAGACTGTCGGAAAAGGAGGAGGAGGGTGTTGGGGAAGAGGAGAAGCTACCTGAGGAGGTGGAGGAGGGGTGGCAACAAGGGCTTCGACAGTGCTATGAGAGGAGGGTTTGGGTTAGGTGTTGGGGAAGATGAACAATAACGGGAGATCGGCCTGCGCATGATAAATGAAGCGATCTACACAGTCAGTTCTATCAGAAATAGATGGCAGAAGTCACTAATCCCACCCAAATTTTAGGCGCAAATTTTAACTGTTTTTTCACCGTCTCTTATTAAACAAACCAATGGCAAAGGATAACTTCAATTACTCCTCCATCACATCCAAATTTTGGCCCCTAATGTTAACCTACTTTTCGCCGTTGCTTATCCCACTATCCGACAGCAAAAGTCACTGATCCCACCTAAATTTTAGGCGCAAATTGTAACCGTATTTTCTCCGTCGCTTATTCAACCAACCGACGGTAAAAATATTTATCGTCGCTTACTAGACTGACGACGAATATTAATGACAACTGTGCACCCAATCGCTTTTCTTCAATTGATGGTATGTCGAGTACAAGCCTTCGCCTTCGCCGTCACTTAGTCGAATAAGCGACGATAAAAATAATTTTGCCGTCGATTTTATAAATCGACGGAAAGTAACCAACAGCATATCCCATTTTTCTATTAGTGATTTAACCATCCTGACGATGTTAATTTTACTAAATATAGAATTCTTTTTGTACATGAGATGATAAAACTATATCCAACAAGCTTAAATGCTTTATAAATCATTTACTTCATTAAAATTATCAAATAAATTGTCAACTCATAATCCAACAGTTAACTATATTACTTTAATTATTTACATTCCAAGTCAACAACTTGATTTTCATCAACAATATTTAATATTCAAGTACCTAGGGTAGCGAGAAATATGCAACAAGGTCTGATCCCAGCAAGAGACAAGAACACACACTAAATGATACAACACACAAAAAAAGTTATAATGTAAACAATCACATGGGAAAAAGGAGAGACTACTCTACGTAACGTCATTGGTGGGTTAGGATGACTCCGCAAAAATAAGTCGAAGACTCTCAATACCACACGTGTCTCCTGAATCTATGCCTCAGAAATTGAAGTAGAAATCGTCAAATCCAACTACACAGATGCCTCTGGGATGTTTGAAAACCCTAAGATCAAGTCTTGGATCACCTAATTCTGATTTAGGAGATCATCAATCTAAACAAAACAAATCTGATCGTTAGATATTAAGTGACATAAAATCTATTCACAAGTACCAAAATGAAATATTAAAAAGTGAATATTTTAAAATCTTAATTTTTATACCCCTTAAAGAATCCCTCTTCTTCTTCCTCCCACGACTTCGTTTACCTTCATAGCTTCTGCATGACCCATGCACCCAAAGCGTGCATGGCCACCGATCCGGCCATGCCAGCAGCCGCCGCCCCGACCGACTGCTGCCGACACTCCGGCGATCCTCCCCATGCCAGCCGATTGCTCTCCCGCAGCTCTCTCTCTCTCTCTTTACGTGATGGCTCAAAACCCATGCACCCACCATTCATTCACGCCAGTCGTCCTCGCCGGCAACCCTCTCGTCATCTTCGTGCCTCCGTTGGTGCTCACTAGCCTTTCCCCAGTCATCGGCGACCGCCCTCTCTCGCTCTCCCTACCTCTCTCCCTCTCTCTCTCCTGCAACAACCCATGCAGGGCATCGACTTGAACGTCGGCGACCCCCCTCATTGTGCCAGACTTGCCTCCGACCATTTCGTCGGTGACCTCCGGCCTCCTCCTCGCTCCCTCTCTTCCCCTTCACATCTCCATCTTGCCCTCTCCTCTTCCTGTTGTTCCTCTTCTCTCAATCATCACCATACCCACACCAACCCATGCGCAAGCACATGGCAAGCCTCTCGCCGGTCAACATCGACAGCCCACGTCCGTCTGCCGGCTACCTGCCAGTGCTGCTGAGCTTCGCCGATGCTCCTCACTGGCCGAACCACCACCGATCTTCTTCTTTGATAGCCTTCTCCTCGTTCTCTCCTTCGACTCCCTCTTCCTCTCGTTTTCTCGTAAAGTTATGGGGGAGGAAAGGATGCAGTGGTGGGGGGTTTCGGTTTGAGTTGAAGGGGTTATTTAAAGAGATGAGGATAAAAGTTGTTAGGGATAACAATTCCCTGAATACTCATAACGTAATTCCCACCGATGGTTCCAACATCTTTTCCCATCGACTTTAGCACCAAAATTACTAATATCATTATTATTATTAACCTATTATTTTATAAACCTCCATAACGTAGTTTCATATATATATTATTTTTATTTATAACTACGAGCAATCTTGTAATTAACTCAAACGAATTTTGATTTTGGCAAAAGATATATCATCGGAATCGTTACAAGATAAGGAATCAAAAAAAATTCATGAATTTTCAAATGGAGGTCATTTGTACAATGTGATTCTTATAGTAGGTCGCACACAGGTTTGCTTATGATTTACACACATTTCTCACATCCGAGGTCCGATTGCCACACCGAACATACCATAAAAACCCTCACAACACCAGAAAGTTAATAGTACTTTCGGATCATCGATCTGAGGTATAGATTACAAACATGAAAAACATATGAGTTTTCAATCCAATTATGCATTTTTAATTCGTGTAGGCTCCGATTTGCATACAAAAAGTGTCGACGGGTTTGTCTTAGTATGCTTAATCTAAAATGACTCAGAAATCTAGGTTCAGGCTTTTATAAACACCATCATCCGTTATAATTAGCTTAAGTTAGTCAAAATCCAATGACAAAACCTCCTGTATAACCATTAGAAGGTCATAAGTTAGTGTTGAACTAAATACGAGAAGAAGACGAGAAATCCCATTAATTCTATTGTTTTAACGTATAAACACGAATGCAGAATAAACGAGGGGTCAATCAATTATCAAATAAGCATAAATTCACAAGAAGTGGGCTCAAATTGACTAAAATAGGGTTTCACATGTTTCGAGGATTATTTTATTAAAAAAAGCCTAAAATCAGCTTCACTTTAATTAAACAGGTTCTAGTAGAAATAAATGTAATATAAATCTCCAAAAAATTATTTTAAAATATTCTAAGAGGTTTGGAACCTTCATTTTGACCAAAGAAACCCATTTTGATAAAAAACAGAGACCTAGACAGGAATTTATTTTATTTTGGGCTTTTATGTAATTTACCCAATCAAATTGTGTTAAAACCCAAATATAAGGTAACCATTATATTTCTTGGGTCTAAATTAGGTTAACCATAAAATTTGAGCCCAATCAAAGTTCATCTTGACTCAGTTTACAGCTTAGCTCATTTGTCCTTGTTTATTACATGAAACTCTTAGGTTTCAAGTTTCATTGCAAAGAGGCCCCCACCTTCATCTTCTACTTCAATTCCTAAACGCAGCAAACCTCCATACCCAAACCCATGATCTTTTATCCGAGTTTTTTCCCTCAATCGTCAATCAAATCCCCCCAAATTTGGAGGGATTGATCATGAGATGATTCTCTATCAATTGCACCAAGCCTCGAGATCTAATTTGGGCCAAATCATGTCTGACGAACCTTGAATTTCGTGGACTATTCTTGCCAAAATTTGCAAAGAGACTTCGCGAATTCAAGCCAATTGGAGGCCAAATATTCTCCTATTTAAGTTTTACCATCTTCCCATGTGTCTGTTGAAATTGGCCAAAAAATCCCCCTCTTCTTCTCTTCGGCCATGCTCCAATGACTCCAATGACCTTCATCCACCTTTGTCCGCACTGAGGGTTGTACCTAGATTGAAATAGTATATTAGAGGGGAGGGGTGAATAGTATCACTCTAAAAGAAATTTGAATAAAAAATAAATCCACAAAAGAATTAAGCACAGATTACACCTGGATTTATAGTGGGAATCCAAATCGAGTGAAAACTACTACCTAAGCCTCTCAGCTCAAGATTTTCCTGACTAGGCGAAGCTAGTCAATCCACTAATGTACCACTTAAACGAGGGTGACACAACCTCTTTACAAGCCACTTCTCTTTACAACCTAAAGAGAAGCATGACAACAACAACAACAGATCTTTCCCAACAACTTAGGATCCATTAATAAAAAACAACAATGTAAAAGAACAACGAAGAACTTGTGGAACCTCAATAAATGTCAAACCAGAATTTAAGCAAAGGTTTGAATCGTCGTACTTTGAAAGGCATGAAAACAGAAGCACAGAATTCACTTGAAGAAACATGAGAAGCTCTTTGCTTTTGGAGAGGATTTTTCTACTTAAGAGTGTGTGTAAAAAGGGTTGCGTACGACCTCTATTTATACTAGCAAATTGACCTAAAAAGGAAATCAAATTGGTCGATCAAAAGAAGGTTTGGTCGATCATTATAGTTATTTGATCGATCAATTATTGGTTGATTAATTAGTCTAAATGGTCGATCAACATTGTATTAATCAATTTCCTAAAATGAGTTGGTTTGATCGATTAATTAAGTTGGTTGGTTGATCTATTAGTTTGGTCGATCAATTAATCTTATTTGGTCGATCAATATCCCTAAAAACCTAATTTTTGGAAAGAGGCGCGAAAATCTATTTGAGACTTATTTTGAGGTTTCTTACAAAAATATTCTAGAATCAATAAAGATAAAAGACACTAAGACACAGATCATCATTCTTCTAGCTTTGATCCATGGGAGATGCTTTGATCCAAGAGAAAGAGTCCTGAAATATTAGTCTTGCAAAAAGCATAAATTTGGTGCATCAAAATAGAGGTACTTATACGTGTGTCCAATGACCAAATTGGACGCGCCATCTTCTTCCCCATGTTCTCCTAACACTAGCCAACCATAGCCAGGACTTTTCCTCCCTTTCCTCGTCATCGTTCCCCTTCATTGGAGTGTCTTCTTCCCTACGTCCAGCCGACCAACATCAGACATGGTTCTCCCTCCTTTTGTCCCAATAAGTAGTACTTCTTCCTCCTCTTTTCTTGTAGAATAGATCTCAATATTTATTTTTAAGTTTTGATCCTTCCTCTTCACCATTCTCCTCCCTTCTTCCTTATGGTCAGTGAAGCTATGGCAAGCTTCATCAGCTACATCATGCCACCAACCACCAAAGCTTCATCAGCTTCATCACCACACCTTAGGGAGCAAAAGCCCTCAAGGAATTGGGGCTTTTGACTCCCCAATCATCACGTCGAACAACCCATCGACTCTCCATGTCCACCACCACCGTCTAGCCACCCTAGACCTCCAAACACCAAAAAGACACCACCACCATACTCTTCACATCACGTTGGAGCTTCCCATATATCTAATTAGAGATAAGGGCTCATATTCTTGCTTGCAGGTGTTCACCAGCCGTGCTTCCATCTCCGACGACGAGCTTCTTCATCCGGCAAGTTTTCCACGACGAGCAACCCCTCCCCTTGCGTGGATTTGTTGTAGGAACCTGCTTGGGCCATTGGATTAGAGATCCAACGGCTGCCTTTCCTTGATTGAGCAACTATCTCCTCACAAGCCAAGAACGCTGTAGCAAGTTGAAGGAACGAAGAAGTGGAGGGCTCTAAAGTCCCACCTCATAGAGTGAAGGAACAGGGTTTCCAAACAAAAGGAATCTTCTAACCTAAAGCATTGCTCGAACACACTGGGGTCGAGTCCCCTCTTCTACAAACCTATGCACACACACCCGCCCACGCACATGTGGGTGTGCGCCTGGGCACAAGCCTAGGCTGTTTTACTTCGAGACTCGTGCTGGTTGGGTTGAATTTTGGCTTGAATTGTGATGAGCTTGGGCTGGAGCTTTAAGTTGTCTAAAGGCTTAACATGGATGCTTGATTAGCTTAAATAAGCCAAAGTGCTGAGGCTATTTGTGCTTAGTTGAAAACCAAAATTTTTGCCTTAAACTCTTCATTTATTTTTGCTGACTGAGAACTAAAGTTTTATCTATTTATGAGTTGTATTCATTGCAGATTCTATTCCTCTTATATCAAATTATTATGCTTCATTTTTATATTCGATTAGTAGTTGAATTGCACATTTCTCCCTGAGACGATCTCGGAATTTACATTTTGAGCTTATAAATTTTAAATATTTCCATTACTTTATTTGCTATACTATGACACATATCTCAAAACCTAACTTCAAGTGCGTTCAACATATATGTATGCATAGTGCTTAGAAATTGCTTAAAGTGCATTTTAAGAACCTTAAAAACATTGTAAGAACTAAAAAAGGTGTATATCTGGATCAGACCCTTGCCTAATCTTACTTTTCTTGTGGCTTGGTTAGGCATAATGAAGATAAAGAAATCAGGTGTTTCTATCCTTTTTCCCGACAATGGTAGGAAATCAATAGCTAAGTGGGAGGATTGAAATAGAAAGCATCAGAATAGATAGAAATAGACTTCTCATGTAAGGAAATGCTTAACATAATTCACTCTAGCCACATGTGATCAAATGTTATAGTTTATAATAACTAAGTGACGGTAGGGCCCAAATCATTGTACTTGACATAACTTGGATCTTTAATGTGAAAAAAATTGTGATCCTACTAGAAAATATACCCACAATTTGAGACTTTTCTGAAGATTACTCCATTAGATCAAAGCACTCATCATAAATATGTGAAAGAAACTCATGGTCTAGAACAGAAGTTAAAACCTTGAAATTTTGCTAAGGGACTAGCAAAAGCTAGGCATGGGGGTATGATGGGAACACCATCATGAGCCCTAACTAGCTCAATTTGACCTACGAAAGAAAACAAAAGCTCCTACATAACCAAGTAAAGGGCCTAATTCAAGGAATAACTATTCTGAGAGGAAAATAAGAAACAAAGGGTAAAACTGTAATTTTACTATTGCAATGCATCAACGAGATTTCTTAGGGGCTAAACATAGGTCAATTGGTTTTAACAAGATAAAAAATGAGTTGGTTCAACCAGAAAAAGGTTAATGTGCAATCTGGGAATTAAATGACTTCTTGTAACCCTAAAATAGACCCACTTAATTCAACAAGGTTTTGGTCAGGATAAAATTTACCTAAACCCTCTAAAATTCATGGGAAAATATCCTCTAAGGTTTAGACCCTTCAATTTGACCTCTAGAACCTATTTTGACCTAAATAGGGGGCCTAGTCAAACATTTGCCCTAAATTAGATTTTTTTGCAAAATATCCAATCAAACGTGGTCAAACCAAAAATCCAACTTCACCATTGGATTCCTTAGGTCCAAATTAGGTTTGTACCAAAATTTGGATCTAAGGGGAGTTCACCTTGACCTACTTTGCAAAATAGTCCAACCCAATTACTTTTAGACCCCTAGCTTTTGAAAACCTTACAGAGACCCCCCTAACTTCCTTGCCATTCTTTTCAATTAGGTCCCTCCACCATTACAGCGGAGGAGTCCTACTCCGACAAGAATTCGAGGAGGATTTCTCCTTGATTCCTCAGAGATTCCCTCTCAAATTTGAAAGGGAGATTCTCTGAGGAATTCCTGATCTTATGAATCGCAATTCCAAGCCCTAATTGTCACCCAATCTCATGCGAACGCATGAGAGATTTGGGTATCTCGCACATTTCATCTTCGACGAGGATACCTATTACGACCCGATTCCCGAATCCCTACAGGACACGAGACCGGCCCGAATCAACTGATCCCAAGACCCAGTCGTCCAACAAGAAATAACCAAAAAGCAAGAAAATAAACCACATTTACTATGCTATGCAACTAACAGTAAAAAGAGTACAAGCAGTAAGGAAAGAAAAGCTGTTAACAGTACATATTACCACCACAACAGTAAAACGGAAACAAGGTACAGAAAACGTAAAGGTACAAGAGTCCGAAACTCACTACAACAGAAGTGCTACAAAAAGCTACTACTATTGGGCTCTACTGGGCCCAGCACCCTCTACAACTGGAGACTCGGGCTGCTCAACACCTGGACCTGAAAAGGGGTTATGACTAATAAAGTCAGCGAACTCTGAGTAGAGTAGCAACTAGCTAGCTAAAGCAGTAAAAGCTAATAGGTAAAACTTTATATTCCAATTTCTTTACTATACAAGTTATATTCCAATTTCACCCATTGGTTTATTATTTTCAGATCTCTTTCTTGATCTCGAATGTTCCTCGTGGGAACAATCTTGATTGCAGTCCTTTCCGAAGAGTAGAAGTCGCATGTGGTGCTCTCCTGGCCGGGAGAGTCCCCCGTGGTGATCCTACACCCAGTCAACCACCCCGAGGTCACTGTCTAGACGTAGCGGTGACTACGGCACGCATGATAAGCGCACGAGTAGCTACCCCGCACTGGCACGCGGTCAGTCATTTCTGCTAGTGGGTATGCCCAAAGTACAGCACGGAACAGTATAGGGCCTAGCCCTCTCAACAAAAAGGGTCTACCTCCTCAGAACTAAACAGGAGTCTCGCCCCTCCACAGTCCGCACACCCTCGTCTTACTACCCTGGTTTACCCAGAGGGCCAAGAAAATTCGATGTAGGTTGGCTAGCTTAACCCCGGGCCCCGTGGGGTAGCTAGCTCCCTCCCTACACTAATAGCTCTCCCCGGTACTTTGTACGCGAGGGCCAACAAGAGTCGGTGTAGAGTAGCCATTCCTAACCCTGGGTCCCAACCTAAGGGCGGCTAGCTCCGCTCTACACTAAAAAGGGAACAATCGCTCCCCCTTGGTACCACGTACTCAAGGGCCAGCACACTTCTCGCTCACACTTCCAGGTCCATTCCATTTATTTCCAGGAGCTCTACTCCTAATTCCCCGTAGGGTTCATGCTCATATTTCTCATGCCATTCCATACCAAATTTCATCATTCACATTTCCATTCTCAGGTTATACACATGCAACTCATATTTCTATCATTCATTTTTACATTCTCAGGTTATACACATGTAGCTCATATTTCTATCATTCACCTTTACATTCTCAGGTTATACACATACAGCTAGTATTTCTATCATTAACGTATACCGTAGGTAATACCATACGTAACTGTTTAACTAGCACAGGTAATTCATAATTCTCAGGCAACTCTTGTTCATTATTAGGCAGTTGTTATCATTTCTATTTATTTATTCAAGACTGCAAACCAAACACCCATACAGACATTTCAAGTAACCTCTCGTCCTAGGATTCATGCCATATCCTCGATTCTAGTTATTCAATCCACATATGCATTCAGGTTTATAATTAAATTAGGGAAAGCCACTCTACCAGACAACCCAGGAGTATTAGGGGCTCGAAACGGTAGGCTTACATGCCTCAGCAAGTCCCGAACCTGCAACAGAACGAAGTCCTATAACAAGGAACAATCACAACGGAACATTCAGAATAGTATAAAGGACCTTCTAACAAGTAGAGGAACTCTCAAGGGACACACCGATAACTTGTTTGCGTAAAATGGACCTCAAACGAACCCTAAACGGGTCAAAAACAGGGTTACAGACCCAAATCAGACATCTGGTACAAGGTCCAGACGTCTTAAATGTAAATAGAAATGCACCTCAGGTTCTGCGTCGACTTCAGACGTCCAGACCTCCTCTGGACCGTCTGGACCCAGCTCCAAACGTTCGACCTCCTCTCCAGACGTCTGGGAGTGCTTCCAGCCGTCTGGCAAGCTGTCCAGATGTCTGAAACGTGTGGGAGGGCGTGTCCCGTGCCTTCCCGATGCAATCTCTGCAAGAGACAGCAAAAACTCCTATTTTTAGCCATGCAAACCATAACTGCAGAGCGGCCTGCATGGCTGTATCCGCAAAGGGAATGTATCTGCGCGGAGTTCTGCTTTCAGACGTTTAGTATCGTTACCAGACATCCACTCCGTCGTCTGGACGTCACTCCAAATGTCTGATTCTGGGAAAATCCTAGAACCAAAACCGCTTCCTGTTCTCCTCCTCCGCGTGCAACCGCAGCCTCGCCTCCTTGCTTGCAGCTCCGGCTGCAGCAATGTCGGGGATGACTCCCCTAACACTCTCCTCCTCCCGCACGCACCGCTCCAGCCATGCACCCTCCGGTGAGCTCTCATGAGCTCGCGAGCTTGGCTCTCCCTCCTCTCCTCATGCCGCTCTCCTCCTCGTCGCCGTTCTCATGCTCTCTCTCTCGTGCGCTCGCTCCTCTCGCTGGGGTGAAGGGGAAGGGGAGGACGTGCTGCCTGCGTGAAGTGAGGAAGAAAGAAGAGGGGAAGGGGCCTTTTATAAGGCTCGCTAGGGTTTGGAAAAGGAGAGGGGAGGGAAAAAGAGAGAAGGAGGTACTGTCTACACGCAGTCCGCAAGCAGACGCGAAGCTCGTACCTAAAAATTTCGATTTCCAGACGTCTGGGAAGGGGTCCAGACGTCTGACCGACAGTCCAGACGTCTTAAAAGGCTCATAACAGAATGGGTCTTTACATCATAACAAACTTAAAGGAAGTTTCGTCCCCGAAACTTGAGTTAGCTAGGGTGCGGAAAAAGAACTATATACGCATAGCAAACTTAAAGAGGACCGAAGCCGATCCGAAAGGATGTACCCTCAAAAAAAAACTCTGGGCACTACTCTCACATTGCTGCCTCAGGCTCCCAGGTAGCCTCCTCGTACCTCTGGCTCCTCCACAAGACCTTCACCAAGGGTACCTGCTTCTGTCTCAAACTCCGGACGGCTCTGTCTAGTATCTGTACTGGTCGCTCGGGGTAGGTCAGGTCGTCACCCACCTCAACACTCTCGTGGCTCAAAACGTGGCTGGGATCTGTGACGTACTTCCTGAGGTTGGACACATGATACACGTCGTGCACATCGAAAAGCTGGGGAGGAAGGGCAAACCTGTAAGCAATGGGTCCTACCCGCTCCAAGACCTCAAAGGGCCCCACAACCTCGGCGCAAGCTTCCCTTTCACCCCAAACTGCTGCAGGCCCTTCATGGGCGACACACGAAGAAAGACGTGATCCCCAACCTCGAACTGCACCTCTCTGCGCTTCTAATCGGCATAACTCTTCTGTCTACTCCTAACAGTGCAAAGTCATCTATGAATCTACTCTATCACCTCTTGACTCTGCTGGATCAGCCTGGGGCCAACCTCCTACTTGATCCCCACCTCAACCCAACTCAAGGGCACGGTACACCTCCATCTATACAGAGCCTCGTGGGTGCCATGCCGATACTCGAGTGAAAGCTGTTATTATATGCAAACTTTGCCAAGGCAAGTGCCCCTCCCAAGATCCCCTCCAGTCCAGTACACAGGCACGTAAGAGGTCCTCCAGTGTCTGTATCGTGTGCTCTAACTGTCCGTCCATCTGGAGGTGGTATGCCATGCTAAACCTCAACCGTGTCCTCAAGGCCGGCTGAAACTCAGCCCAAAACTGGGAAGTAAAACAAGTATCCCGATTAGATACAATCTCACGTGGAACTCCGTGCAAACGTACCACGTCACGAATATGCCTCTCCGCCAACTACGCTGGTCCCAAGGTGACTCGGATCGGCAAGAAACGTGCCGTCTTCGTCAATCTATCTACAATCACCCAGACTACGTCGTGTCCTCACTAGGTAACGAGCAAGCCCACCACCAAGTCCATGGTGATGCTCTCCCACTTCCACTCTGGCACCGGAAGTGGCTACAACGGCCCTACAAGCCTCTGATGCTCGACCTTCACCTGCTGGCACACCAGACACTACTGCATGAACTCACCTACATCCCGCTCCATCCCTCTCCACCAAAAGTCACATCTCAGATCATGGTACATCTTCATGTCCCCGGGATGTATGGTGAACCTGGACCCGTGTGTCTCAGTCAAGAGCTCTCGAAACAACTCCTCGTCTCTGGGAATGCACAAATGTCTCCTCATGCACAGTACCTTGCCTGAAAAAGAGAAGTCTCCTGGGTCACCCTAACAGTATTCTGTCTCTCAACGACTGCAAGTACGGATCTGTCATCTGTCCTGTGATGATGCGGTCTATCAGCTCTGGTCTCGCCTGTCATGTCACTGCCACTGCCCCACAATGCCCCTGTAACTCTAGGGGTCGCCAACTACCCAACTCCTCCATAAGTCTCCAACCCTGTGCCTATAAGCTAGCCAAGTGGGCAGACGCCTTCTGACTCAAGGCGTCAGCCACCACATTGGCCTTCCCCGGATGGTAGGATATGCTGCAGTCATAGTCCTTCAGGAGCTCTAAACAACGTCTCTGCCTCATGTTAAGCTCCTTCTGATCAAATAAATACCTGAAGCTCTTATGATCTGTGAATATCTCAAAGGTCTCACCGTAAAGGTAGTGCCTCCATGTCTTTAACGTGAAGACAACAGCTACCAGCTCTAAGTCGTGGGTAGATTAGCTATGCTCATGGGGCTTCAGTTGCCACAAAGCGTAAGCGACAACATGACCCTGCTGCATGAGCACACCCCCCCCAACCCCTACAACAAAGTGTCCATGTAAACAATGAAACAGCCGCTGTTGTCTGGGATGGTAAGCACAGGAGCCAAAGTTAGCCTCTCCTTCAACTCCAAAAAACACTCCTCACAAGCGTCTGTCCAAACAAAGGGCACGTCCTTCCTGGTCAACTGAGTCATAGGACGTGCAATCTATGAGAAACCCCTGTTAAACTGCCGGTAGTAACCTACCAGTCCCAAGAAATTACGAATCTCTGTCACTATACGTGGCCTCTCCCACCTGAGTACTGCTTCTACCTTAAGTGGATCCACAGCCAAGCCATCCCCTTAAATCACATGACCCAAGAAGGTCACCTGCCTCAACCGAAACTCGCACTTGTTGTATTTGGCATACAGCCTACGTCGTCTCAACGTGTCCAGAACCATCCGCAAGTGCTGTCCGTGCTACGCCTAATCCCGCGAGTAAATGAGCACATCATCAATAAACACCACCACAAACTGATCCAAATACGGTCTTAACACCCAGTTCATCAAATCCATGAAGGCATCGGGGGCGTTGGTCAGCCCAAACGGCATGACCAAAAACTTGTAGTGTCCGTACCGGGTGCGGAAAGCTGTCTTGGAGACGTCGGTCTCCCTGATCCTCAACTAGTGGTAGCCTAATCTCAGATCTATCTTGGAGAATACCGTGGCACCTTGCAACTGGTCAAAAAAGTCATCAATTCCTCGGCAGTAGATACCTGTTCTTGATGGTGACCCTATTAAGCTGTCTGTAGTCAACACAAAGGCGTAGGGTACCATCCTTCTTCTTCATGAATAACACAGGGGCTCCCCACGGGGATGCACTGGGCCTTACAAAGCCCTTCTCCAATAGGTCCTGCAACTGGAACTTGAGCCCTCGCAGCTCAGGTGGTGCCATCCTGTATGGTGCTGTGGAAATGGGGCTGGTCCCCGATACCAGTGAGATCTCAAACTCGATCTCACGCACAGGCGGAAGTCCTGGCAGCTCCTCTGGAATCACGTCGGGGTACTCTCTGACCGTCGGGATGCTTTGAAAGTCTGCCACGGGGTTGGGCTCTACCACTACACAAGCCAAAAAACCCTCACATCCCTGGCCCAAAAGTCGCACCGCTCGAAGTGCAGAAATGCACCTGAAACCTCCATCCATCAGCTGTCCGTGAAACTCAAAGGAAGGCATCTCTGGTATGAATAAGACAATCTTCCTCTCAAAACAGTCCACCAACGCGTGGTAAGCGGACAACCAATCCATCCCCAGAATCACGCCAAAGTCCTCCATAGGTATCACAATCAGGTCAGCGGGGAGGCTATGTCCCCCAATACTGACCTCACAGTCTGTATAGACCTCCCCAGCTACAAACAGCTAGCCACCTAGGTCTCTGATCACAAACGGATCCCCTAATAGAGTGCTATCAGACCCCAAAGTAGCGATAAACTTGTGGAGCAAGAAAGTATGTCGTACTAGAAGCAAGAAATACCTATTCCAAAAAGACCAAGAATTGTAACCATACCTGTCACTGCAGAAATTGAAGCCATGATGTCTCCATGAGTCGAGACATCGCGGCACCCCTCAATCCTGGGGGTAGACAAAATAGCCAAGCCCGGGGCTGAGCTAGTGACAGCTGGCTGGTATCCTCCCCTATGCACCTGGAATCCACGACCACCCGCTCGACCTCCAGCGCTTGGTGCGGTGAGCATCTGTTGTGCTCTAGCCCTAGACGGGCAGTCCCTCCTGAAGTGGCCCGGCTGGCCACACTGGTAGCAGAGGGGGACTCGACTCCCTCCCTCGGTAGGTCGTTGCTGACGGTTGGGCGGGGATCTAGTATTGACAGCTAGCCCTTGTCCGGGGCCCCCAAAGGCCACTGACAGCCCCGCAAAACGTGACAGCTCTCCTGCGGTTGCCGCGTGCCTCCTTTGAGCTCTTCTGACTCGCCTGGTGCTACGGTGACACTGCCGTCCCAGGAAAGACTCCCCCTCCGTACCCTCGGAAGGGAGATGAGGGGGTAGCAGAGTAGGCGGAAACTGAAATTCTTCTCGAACGACCTCTTGGATCAACTGGATGAGGTCCTGAGGCTGTACGCTCAGGAGGAGAGAAGGGGTAGCACGAAATCCAAGCTCGACACGTCTGCCCCTCCAGCCTCATCCACGACCACGCCCATAGCCTATCTCGGGAACTCTCCGACGAGGCATCTCCTGCAAGGAGACACGGAAGACAAAACAGAAGAAGTCAACTCTAATGGACTTCAGTGAAAGAACTCAGAATAGATGTCAAGCGGTACATTGTGGTGGTTACTCTAGTTACAAGCACGTGAATTGGTTATTCTCAAGCTAGTTGGTTCATTTCTCGAGACGACCTTACTCTGATACCTCTTATTACGACCCGGTTCCCGAATCCCTACAGGACACGAGATCGGTCCGACTCGATTGATCCCAAGACCCAATCGTCCAACAAGAAATAACAAAAAAGCAGGAAAATAAACCACATTCACTATGCTATGCAACTAATAGTAAAAAGAGTACAAGCAGTAAGGAAAGAAAAGCTGCTAACAGTACATATTACCACCACAATAGTAAAATGGAAACAAGGTACAGAAAATGTAAAGGTACAAGAGTCCGAAACTCACTACAATAGAAGTGCTACAAAAAGCTACTACTACTGGGCTCTACTGGGCCCAGCACCCTCTACAGTTGGAGACTCGGGCTGCTCAACACCTGGACCTGAAAAGGGGTTATGAGTAACAAAGTCAGCGAACGCTGAGTAGAGTGGCAACTAGCTAGCTAAAGCAGTAAAAGCTAATAGGTAAAACTTTATATTCCAATTTCTTTACTATACAAGTTATATTCCAATTTCACCCATTGGTTTATTCTTTTCAGATCTCTTTCTTGACCTCATTTGTTCCTCATGGGAACAATCTTGATTGCAGTCCTTTCCGAAGAGTAGAAGTCGCACGTGGTGCTCTCCTAGCTGGGAGAGTCCCCCGTGGTGATCCTACACCCAGTCAACCACCCCGAGGTCACTGTCTAGACGTAGCGGTGACTACGGCACGCATGATAAGCGCATGAGTAGCTACCCCGCACTGGCATGCGGTCATTCGTTTCTGCTAGTGGGTACGCCCAAAGTACAGCACGGAATAGTATAGGGCCTAGCCCTCTCAGCAACAGGGGTCTAGCCCCTCAGAACCAAACAGGGGTCTCGCCCCTCCACAGTCCGCGCACCCTCGTCTTACTACTCCAATTTGCCTAGAGGGCCAAGAAAAGTCGGTGTAGGTCAGCTAGCTTAACCCCGGGCCCCGTGGGGTAGCTAGCTCCCTCCCTACACTAATAGCTCTCCCAAGTACTGTGTACGCGAGGGCCAACAGGAGTCGGTGTACAGTGGCCATTCCTAACCCCGGGTCCCAACCCAAGGGCGGCTAGCTCTACTCTACACTAAAAAGGGAACAGTCGCTCCCCCTTGGTACCATGTACTTAAGGGTCAGCACACTTCTCGCTCACACTTCCGAGTCAATTCCATTTATTTTCAGGAGCTCTACTCCTAATTCCCCGTAGGGTTCATGCTCATATTTCTCATGCCATTTGTTGAGCGAGAATCTACGCTAACGTGTTTGGTTTTGGAAAACCCGTCATTGTAGTTCGAAAGCGAAGGATTCGTGTTCAACAAATAAAATTTTTACCGAAATAAGAATTCCGGGTCGAACTCAGGGAGGCTACGTTGATCTATATTCGCAATTATGTTTTTTTAGGATTTTTGATAAACAAGGCGAAATAATTACAATGGAGCTATCAAATTGAGAGAGAGAGAGAGAAAGAGAGAGAGAAAGAGAACATGCATTCAATATTTCAATTGTTTATACAAGCAAACGAAATTAAAGTTACACTAGAAAGCGGGAAATCAATTACACTATAAAGCAGGAAAATTCTACACTAGAAAAGCTGTAAATAAGAATGGGAGAGAGAAGTTATCCTCCTCGACGGTCGCTTGGAGGACGAGCCGGACGGGACGACGCCTGGACGAAGGAGAACGAGGTGGGACGAAGGAGGACGAAGCAGAAGAACGGGAACGAAGCAGCACGCCGTTGTCGTCGCGGGATCCACTTCCGAAGGGGGACGAAAATTTGGACTTTATCTCGCGAGAAGCATCCCGGGTGTGGGACAAGCTTCTCTTGAGCTTTGGAGAGGTAGAGAGGAGAAGGAAGGGATGAAAATTTCGTATGGAGGGGGTCTCCTTTTATAGTTGCAAGGAGTGGGGGCAAAATGGACATTACATCTTCAAAATAATAAATAAGGGGTCTTTAGTGACGGATAAAACCGTCGCTAAAGCCCCGCCGTCGCCGTCGCCGCCGCACCCACGCGCGCCCGCTCGACTGGCCTGCGCGCGTAACGCAGACGCACGTCCGCGTCGTCTCAGCCGTCCGATCGCGAGATCGGACGGCTTAGATCGCGTCCGCGCCCGCTGCGTAGCGCGCCGCCCGCGTGCGATCGCGCGCCCACCAGAGCGTCCAATTGCGCGTCGGCGCTATCGGGCGCGCGCGGCCGTTGGATCTTCATCCGACGCTCGTGCGCGCCCGCTCGCCCGCGCCTTCGACCCCCTCTCCGCGGCTCGAACCCGCGACCTCCGCTTCGCCCGCAGCTGCGTCGCCACTGCGCTACGCGGGCGAAATGGTCGCGCGGACGTTTTTAAACGCGCGCGACCGCAGCCGTTGGATCGAGATCCAACGGCGGAGAGGAGACGTTGCGCGGTCTTCACAGGACTCCTGCGGCCGATTGGGCGGCTGGGATGGCGCCACGTGGCGCCATCTTGGCCGTCCATCTTCTGAAAGTTGTAGATGGTGCCACGGATGTCGGATTGACTCGATTTTTGTGTCGTTCGGCTGCGATCGTCGATCCGAATTCATCCGTGTGGTCGGATTTTCCATCTGAAGTGCGGATTTACACCATCCTGGCCCTTGATCTTCTAGGGTTCCCCGGTCTCTATCTGATGCTACGGATGCCTGATTAGGGCGATCTTGGAGTCGTTGAACTCCAATCGTCGCCCTGATCATATCCATACGGTTGGATCTTTGATCCGAGGCCCCGATAAAATATTTGCCCTGTCCAAGCACATAAAAGGAGACAATTAACCTCCATTTTATTCAAGCTACTCTAAATGCAAGATGATGCATGTAATGCAATATTTATATCATGAAATGCAATCCTATGCTTAAGAACATGCATAAATAGACATTTTAAGTAGTGTAAATGTGTTTACATCACCATTCCATACCAGATTTCGTCATTCACATTTCCATTCTCAGGTTATACACATGCGGGTCGTATTTCTATCATTCACTTTTACATTCTCAGGTTATACACATGCAGCTCGTATTTCTATCATTAACATATACAGCAGGTAATATCATTCGTAACTGTTTAACTAGCACAGGTAATTCATAATTCTCGGGCAACTCTTGTTCATTATTAGGCAGTTGTTATCATTTCTATTTATTTATTCAAGACTGCAAACCAAACACCCATACAGACATTTCAAGTAACCTCTCGTCCTAGGATTCATGCCATATCCTATGTTCTAGTTATTCAATCCACATATGCATTCAAATTTATAATTAAATTAGGGAAAGCCACTCTACCAGACAACCTAGGAGTATTGGGGGCTCGAACAATAGGCTCACGTGCCTCAGCAAGCCCCGAACCCGCAACGGAACGAAGTCCTATAACAAGGAACAATCACAATAGAGCATTCAGAGCAGTATAAAGGACCTTCTAACAAGTAGAGGAACTCTCAAGGAACACACCGATAACTTGTTTGCCTAAAATGGACCTCAAACGAACCGTAAACGGGTTAAAAACAGGGTTACAGACCCAAATTAGACGTTTAGTACAAGGTCCAGACATCTTAAAAGTAAACAGAAATGTACCTCAAGTTCTGCGTCGACTTTAGACATCCAGGACCTCCTTTGGACTGTTTGGACCCAACTCCAGACGTCCTACCTCCTCTTCGGACATCTGGGAGTGCTTCTAACAGTCTGGCAAGCTGTCCAGATGTCTGAAACACGTGGGAGGGCGTGTCCCACGCCTTCTCGAAGCAATCTCTGCAAGCGACAGCAAAAACTCCTATTTTTAGCCATGCAAACCATAGCTGCAAAGAGGCTTGCATGGCCATATCCGCAAAGGGAACGTACCTGCGTGGAGTTCTGCTTTCAGACATTTGGTGTCGTTACCAGATGTCCACTCCGTCGTCTAGACGTCACTCCAGACGTCTGATTCTGGGAAAATCCCAGAACCAGAACAGCTTCCTGCTCTCCTCCGTCGTGTGTAGCCGCGGCCTCGCCTCCTCGCCTGCAGCTCCGGCTGCAGCAATGTCGGGGATGACTCCCCCGACTCGCTCCTCCTCCCGTACGTGCCGCTCCGGCCGTGCGCCCTCCGATGATCTCTCACGAGCTCGCGAGCTCGGCTCGCCCTCCTCTCCTCACACTGCTCTCCTCCTAGTTGCTGCTCTTGTGCTCTCTTTCTGGTGCACTCGCTCCTCTCGTTGGGGTGGAGAGGAAGGGGAGGAGGTGCTGGCTGGGTGAAGTGAGAAAGAAAGAAGAGGGGAAGGGGCCTTTTATAAGGCTCGCTAGTGTTTGGAAAAGGAGAGGGGAGGGAAAAAGAGAGAAGGAGGTACTGTCTGCGTGCAGCCCACGCGCAGACGCGAAGCTCGTACCCAAAATTTCAATTTCCAGACGTCTGGGAAGGGGTCTAGACATCTAACATGACGTCTGACCGACAGTCCAGACTTCTTAAAAGGCTCAGGACAGAATGGGTCTTTACAATAACCGTGCTTGGAAGCTTGCCTTCCAAGCACAAGGCCCTCTACCAGAGGCTATAAAAGAAGCCCCAGGCCCGGTCGATCATTCCTAGCTTGGTTTGGCTAGAGAACAACCCTCAACTTCATCTCTTCTCCTCCGACCAAGCATTCAGCAAGCTCCGGCGACTCCTCCTCCCTCTTCTAGTCGCTCTGCCACAATACCAGTGGTAGAGACATCTCCGCCCCCTTCGTCCGCGTCGCACCGTACCTACACATGCGCCACATACCCCCTCGTCGTCGCCGTCACCCGTCTACTGGAACCTTCATCTCCGGTGGCGGTAGGCACGCGCCAGCCGCTATCTCACCCCCCTTCATCCTTAAACTAGGTTAAATCTCTTCCCCTCTCTCCTCTCTTCATTTTCCCCCTCTTTATTTCCCAAACCGACCCTCGACCACCACAGACCACCCTCACCTTCATATCTGGCAGACCACCGGCGAAGGCGCATCCATCATTCCACGCACCCACACGCCTTGCCAACTACCTCAGAAGCTCCGCAACCTTCCACTTATCACTTCCCCCATCTCCATCGACCGCCACGACCTCCATTCATTCCCCCTGAACAGACCCATCACCACAGCCACAGACCGACCTAGGCACGCACTCCTAGGCTGCCCCGCGCCACGCCACCCACCAAGTCACCTTCGCTATGTCACGGTGAAGCTTCCTGTGTGATTTAATGAGGCCACAAGGCTGTGTTACTTGATAGCAGGCTTGGACCTTTGCCACCATTAGCGCCAGCTTGAAGAAGTAAGCAACCTTCACTCCAGGCTATCGCGCTTCAGATTCCCAAGTCCAAGCAATGCGGATTCACCTCACGCACACATTTAGCCAAGTAATTGGCTTTGCGAGACATTGCAGCTGCAGCAATCAAGGAAGACCCCTGTAGGCATGCGCGAAGAAGCAGGTGGGACTTTTAGTCCCACCTCGGTAACTTTAGAAGCAACGAAGAGGTATAAATTGTTTTTGTGTTTTAGGCTCTTTTCCTCTGAACACGGGGTAAGGTCCCCTTGCCCACACATTCGCCTCGTCCTTGCCCACGCTACACTGACCTGGTTTGCCTGACCTGATTATTCAGCACTCCTCGCGCATCACCCACGCCGGTGGGTTTGGACCTGGATGCGCTAACTCGACTCGTTTACCCGATTGGCTCTAGGAGAGCGAGCCTAAGAGAGAAAAGAGAGGGAGCGTTCGCGGGGAAGGGTAGGGGTTGGTTTTGCACTTGTGTGCAGGGAATAAGGAAGAGGAAGCCTTAGGTGCAGCCATAGAGAAGGAAAAGCAAAGGACTGAAGGAGGAAGCTGAGGAAGCTAAAGGAAAGAAGAAGGAAGGAGAAGGCACGGTTGAAGAAGGAGAAAGAAGGAGATTAAAAGCCAAGGCAAAGAAGCTAAGGGCAGAGAAAGCTAAGGCAGGAAGGAGAAGAAGGAAGGAGAACGCAGGAAGAAAAGAGAAGCCAAAGAAGGAACAGAAGAAGGCAATGACAAAGGTAAGGCCAAAGCCAGAGAAAGAGAAAGAAGAGAAGCCAAGAAGGAGAAGTCAGAGAAGGAAAGAAGAAAAGAAAGAGAAGAAGAAAAACATTTTTTTAGACCTTTAACTTTATAGTCTAATTCTTCCCAATTTCTCTTTTATGATACATTTTACAGGGAAGGGTAGGGGTAGGTTTTGCACTTGTGTGCAGGGAATAAGGAAGAGGAAGCCTTAGGTGCAGCCACAGAGAAGGAAAAGCAAAGGACTGCAGGAGGAAGCTGAGGAAGCTAAAGGAAAGAAGAAGGAAGGAGAAGGCACGACTGAAGAAGGAGAAAGAAGGAGATTAGAAGCCAAGGCAAAGAAGCTAAGGGCAGAGAAAGCTAAGGCAGGAAGGATCAGAAGCTAAGGAAGGAGAAGAAGAAGGAAGGAGAAGGTAGGAAGAAAAGAGAAGCCAAATAAGGAATAGAAGAAGGCAACGACAAAGGTAAGGCCAAAGCCATAGAAGGAAAGAAAGAAGAAGAAGAAGAGGGCTCGGCTGAAGTCAGAGAAAGAGAAAGAAGAGAAGCCAAGAAGGAGAAGGAAAGAAGAAAAGAAAGAGAAGAAAAACATTTTTTTAGACCTTTAACTTTATAGTCTAATTCTTCCCAATTTCTCTTTTATGATACATTTTATTATCATAAACTCAAGCTTTACATTTTGAATTAAGTTTTGAGTAATTTTATGTGTTCAAATTGCATCTATTATTGAGATTAGTGTATGAATTCCATTTGCTCCCTGTGTTCTTAGTTTTTTGAGTAATAAATTCTTATTTGTTTTCAAGGCGATCTCAATTATACTACGACGCATCATTTATCTTTTATAAACCCGAATTTGTCCCTGTTAACACAAGCTTTGCCAAAGACCAGGCGATAAGGCGACATGCCTATCAGGGTCTTGAAAGCGGTCCCGTATGCCCATAGGGCATCATCCAGTTGTGCGAACAAGTCCTTCCTGTCAGGTCCACAGTCTTCTGTAGAGTATTCTTGATCTGCCTGTTTGAGACCTCGGTCTGCCCATTCGTTTGCTGATGATACGGGGTGGCAATGCGGTGGGTAACCCCATATTTTCTGAGTAGGGCATGAAATTGGGTGTGGATAAAATGACTTCCACCATCATTGATCATGGCCTTTGGTATTCCAAATCAGGAAAAGATGTTCTACTTAACAAAGTCCATGACAGCCTTATGATCGCATTGGTGGGTGGCAACAGCTTCAATCCATTTGGAGACATAGTCTACAGAGACTAATATGTACTCAAAGCCGTTGGATGGTGGGAAGGGGCCCATAAAATCGATACCCCAAACGTCGAAGATCTCGACGATCAAAATGGGCTGGAGGGGCATCATGGCTTTTCTGGTCATGGTCACCAGAGTCTGGTAGCGAGAGCAAGTCTTAGCAAAGTTGTGTGCATCCTTAAATAAGGAAGGCCAGTAAAATCCAGACTGCAGAACCTTTGCAGCCGTTTTCTTTCCTGAGGAGTGGCCACCACAAGCTTGGTCATGATAAAAAGATAACACACTCTGAACTTCATCCTTTGGGATACACCTCCTGATGGTCTGGTGGCACAGAGGCAAAACAACATGGGATCATCCCAGAAATAGTGCTTGGCTTCAGCCAAAAACTTATCCCATTGCTATCTGGACCAACTGTGCGAGGTCTGTCCTACAACCAGGTAGTTGACATAGTCGGCATACCAAGGTAGTTTCCTATCTTGCACAGCCAGAATTTGCTCATCGGGAAATGTGTTGGATAAAGGCAAGGAGGGCCCAATGTGGTCTGGGTGGAGTCTGGATAGGTAATCGGCCACCACATTCTTTGATCCGGCTTTGTCGCGGATTTCTAGGTCAAATTCCTGCAAGAGCAGGATCCATCTGATGAGCCTGGGCTTCGCATCCTTTTTAGCCAATAGATGCCAGATGGTCGAGTGGTCCGTATAGATGGTCACGTGGGATCCCAGAAGGTAAGATCGGAACTTTTCGAGTCCAAAAAATACACCAAGCAGTTCTTTCTCTGTGACCGTATAATTGCATTGGGCCTCGTCCAATGTCTTACTTGCGTAGCAGATCACCATGTGTTTCTCGTCTTGTCTCTATCCCAGGATGGCGCCTATGACAAAGTTTGATGCATCACACATGATCTCAAAATCCTGGGACCAATCCGAGGGCTGAAGTACGGGTGCTGTGGAGACTATGCCCCTAAGGGTGTGGTAAGCCTAGATGCAGTCAGAGGTCATGTGGAATAGGGCATCATTGGCCAGAAGGTCGGTCAAGGGTTTGGAGAGCTTAGAGAAGTCTTTGATGAACCTTCAGTAAAAGCCAACATGTCCAAGGAACGAACGGATTTGCCGGACCGAGCTAGGTGGAGGAAGTTTGGAAATCAAATCAACTTTAGCTCGATCCACCTCAATGCCCCTATATGATACGATGTGATCAAGGACGATTCCTTCATGAACCATGAAGTGGCTCTTTTCCCAACTTAACACCAAATTAACCTCGACACATCATTTCATGATTTTCTTCAAGTTTCTCAAACAGTGGTCGAATGAATTCCCAAATACTGAGATATCATCCATAAAGACCTCTAGGTATTCACCCACCATCTCTGAAAAGATGGCTAGCATGCAACGCTGAAAGGTAGCGGGTGCATTGCATATCCCAAACGGCATATGGCGGAATGCAAACGTGCCGTACGAGCAAGTGAATGTGGTCTTCTCTTGATATTTGGGAGCAACTGCGACTTGGTAATATCCCAAATATCCATCCAGGAAGCAAAAATACTTCCGCCCTGCCAATCGCTCAAGAATCTGGTCGATGAATGGCAAGGGGAAATTATCTTTCTTGGTTGCTTCATTGAGCTTTCTGTAATCAATACACACCTGCCATGCAGTGGTGGTGCGGGTGGGGATGGATTCGCCACGCTCATTGGTGACAACGGTGAGCCCGACTTTCTTCGGAACCACTTGAGTGAGGCTCACCCAGGGGCTATCGGAGATGGGATAGATGATGTCGACGTCAAGCCATTTGATAATTTCCTTCTTAAAGACCTCCTACATATTTGGGTTTAACCGTCTCTGCATCTGACGGGAGGGTCGTGCCCCATCTTCTAGGTAGATCTTGTGGGTACAATAGGTGGGGCCGATTCCTCTCAAGTCTGAAATAGTCCAGCCAATGGCAGCCCTATGTTCTGATAGGGTCGTTGTCAATCTAAGTTCCTGATTCTTGGTTAGGTTGGCGTTGATAATCACTGGGAAGGTCTGGTCAGGTCTCAGGAAGACATACTTGAGATTCTCGGGTAGTGGCTTTAGTTCAGGTGTGGGTGGAACAATGTTTGATGGAAAGGGGAGAGGCGGGAGTTGATCAACATCAATCTCCTCGAATGGTGTTGGTTGATGGTAATCAGCCCTACAAAGGTACATGGGCGTAGACGGTGACGGGTCAGAACAGTCGTTACAGGATTTATAGTCCGAGATAGAACTAAGGGTGAGGCATTCCTCGACCAAAGGCTCCACGGGATCGTGTTCCTCGATATAGTCGCAATCAAAAGACTTGGTCGCTCGAAAGATATCCAACTGCATCTTCTTGTCTCCAAAGGCAATTTCCATACATCCCGTGTCACAATCGATGTTTGCCTTAGCCATAGCTAAGAAAGGTCTGCCTAAGATGATGGGTGTGTTCTGTAGTTATTCAGGGACTTCCATGTCAAGCACCAAGAAGTCGACCGGGAAATAGAAGTCCTTGACCCGCACAATCACGTCCTCGAAACCCCCTTTGGGGTTTTCACAGATCTATCAGCCAATTGGATGGTAACAGGTGTGGGAGTCAACTCTCCGAATCCAAATTAGTGGTACAGGGTTGTCAGAATCAGATTGATGGAAGCACCTAAGTCTAGGAGTGCTTTATCAAATGTCATGTCCCTGATATCGCAGGATATCAGGGGTGCTCCTGGGTCAGTTAGTTTGAGCGGAAGGTTGCTTGATATCACAGAACTTGCTTGCTCTGAGAGCACAACCTTCCTAGATGCTTGAGGTCTTAGCTTACGTTTTGGTGTACAAGCATCCTTTAGGAACTTGGCGTAAGCCGGAATGTGCTTGACGGCTTCGAGGAGCGGAATATTAATCTGAACTTGCTTAAAGATCTCCAAAAGCTCCTCAGTTTCCATAACACTTTTCTTTTCTTGATTGTCTCTAAGGACTCGGGATATGGTGTCTGAATGTGGATAGGGTCTATTTCTGGGTCCTTGGATTTTTCCTGCGCCTCTTCAAAGTCGGGTATTTCAAAGGGTGAAGTCACGGGAGGAGTCGGCCATTTAGGATCCTGGGTTTTGGTGCCGCTTCTCAAGGTTACTGCATTTGCAGAGGCATTAGGACCATGGGTTGATCCTTGAGAAGACAAGGAAGAAGAAGCACCAAACCCAGGGGGTGTTTGTGGGGCTGGCTAGACCATGTGAGCTTGCCCGGGATTGCCTTGGAACCCTTGCGAATTGGGGCCTCTGTTAATCATGTTTCGCAGGTTCGGTTGTGGCTGGGAAGGCAAGGATCCTTGTTGCTTACAATCCAACAACTGGCTTAACTGTCCCTTCACTAAAGCCATTTCCTCCTGGTGTTTTTAGTTCATTTCAGCCATCATTTTTATCAGGGTGTCCATTTGGTTTTGTGGGGGAGGGGCCTCCCTATTCGGATTATAGGGGGTCTAACTTGTGGTCCTTGTTGATAGGGGGCAAGTTTGGCTGTTGGTTTGGCCTGGGATGGTTATGAAATTGAGGCGGTTTCTGGTTTGTCCAAGCAAAGTTTGGGTGATTACACCAGTCGGTGTTGTAAGTGTTGGAGAAAGGGTTAGGTTTGGAATAACCTTAGATAGCCTGTATATCTTCAAAGATAGCAGATGTCGAGGGGGAGGGAAGAGAGTAATCAAGGGTTGAGGGAGCAAAGGTCCCTCCCTAGAACGTGGTCAGGGGTTGTTCTAGGTTCATTTGGCTTAGTGGCTGGACCAGGTCAACATTGTGAGCTCCCTTTGCTAGGGAGAGGGTCTATAACGAGTTCCTGGTTTGGTTTCGTAGTTCATCTATCTTTTTATCTACCAATTCCACTCGATCCAATTTCTTAGCAATGATATCCATGTCAACCATTCCAGAATTTGCTTGTACCTCATAGATCCCACTACGGGGTTGACTAGATCGACTAAACTAGGTCATGGAGGCATTGTTGAACGAATTTTTGCTCATAGACTCAAAGAGCTCAAACACGCTTTCCTTGTTTTTGTTCAGGAAGTTTCCTCCGCATGAGGTATCGATGAAGTTCCGAAGGTTGTTGTCCAGATAGTGGTAGAAGATCTGGGCCAATTGCCACCTTGGTACTTCATGGTGTGGGCATTTCCTCAATAGTTCATTAAATCTTTCCCATGCCTCATGGAACCGTTCCCCGCCCTGGAGTGTAAAGGTAGTAATAACTCTTCTGAGGGCATTGGTTTTTCCTTTAGGGAAGAATTTCTTTAAGAATGCATGCCTCAGTTCTTCCCAAGTGGTGATGGGTCTTCCTAGGGTTCTAAGCCAGTGAAATGCTTTGTCTCTCAGCGAGAAGGGGAAGATCTTAATCAAAATAATTTCTAGGCTAATGTTCCTAGGTTTTACAGTCCGGGTGATCCGGTCAAGATCCTCTAGGTGCTGGAAGGGGTCCTCATTTGAGCTTCCATGGAAGTGGCTCTGAATCAGACTCAGGACGTTTGGTTTCAGCTCAAAATCATCTCCCCCTTTGGGGATCCTAAGGTGTGGCTCAATCCGAATCGCAGAAGGATTGTAGAAGTCACGGAGGGGCCTAAGTTGGTCCTGGAATGGTGGTGGATCAAGTGGTGGTTGTCCTTGCAAGTCCTGGAAAGGTGGTGGTGGTTGCCCCTGTGGGTTCTGCAACCGATGTATGGCTCGCATGATAGTGTGGATCTATTACTGCTGAAGTCGATGGTTTGCGTTGATCTGGGCCTGGATGATGGCCATTGCATCTGGTGGGGGTTGGTCCTCAACCTCATCTACTCTAAGTTCGGCCATGTTTCTAGCAAGATCAGGTCTCCTGGATTCCCGTCCCAAAACAAACAACTCGAGATGAAGTGATCGTCTCCCGTGCATACACTAGAGAATAACAAGAGGGGATGAGGAGAGCGACAGATGCGAGAAGTGTGTGTGCACAACCAAGCAAGCAAGCCTAGTCCTTATAGTGTATTCCTTAGGGAACCTAGAAATCTCCAAAGGCGCGATCAAGTCCGTAAGCACTAGACTGCCCTTCCCAAAGCTAATCTAGCAAGGTTGATTACGAGGGGATTGTAGGGAAGGTTCTTCTTTTGGCTTGCGCCGCCAGTTTCATAAACCCCACAATCGCGGTCATTTGACACTTCCCCGCAGCCTAGTCACCAGATTCTACTGAGGGAATGAAAGCCAAGTGCCCAGCGAACAAAACCACGCTTCTTGAGACTTAACCCAGTCCTACCTAGGGCACGTCTACTTTGTTTTAATGGGGCTAGGACAGTGCTTGTGCTTGGGTTATGTGATGAGACGTTGATTGGGGTGGTGCCTCTTAGTTCTCCAATTCCAGTGTGTGTGCTCCCATCAAAACATGGTTTTAAGATGTGGTATCTTTTAATATTTGTCATTACTTTTGTGTCCTTTAGAGTTGACGTGTCTTAATGTTTTCGAGCAAGTTTCAAGTGGGGACGCCAAGTTTTGCACACAATTGGTGAGAGTAGATTTCCTTTAATGTGAAGAAGCTCTAAAACCCTAAAGTGTTCATCCTAGTGTTCATGCGATTTCTACTAGATGAATTGATTTTAGGGGTGAGTGGTGCGGCCCATGTCAATTCACGGTGGCTTCACAGACACCACTCGAAAAAGAAAGAAGAACAGTCCAAAAAGATTAGGTCATTAAGAATGTTAGAGTGTATATATTTTTTTTTTGTTAGGTGCTGAGTTGAGGATGTGGATCAAGCAATCATCCACCACGCTAAATTTTTTTATTTTAAAAATTTTTTTTAGATTTTTTTAAGCAAGCAAACAACCACGGGTAGAGAACTACTCACAATTGGTCCTTGCTTACTCCATTTCCACCGTCACGAGTTGCGCTACTTTGCCGTCCAAGCGCCAAGTTCCTGCAACCATCAAGTAGGAGAAAATGCATTAGATGATGTGAGCATGGATGCAAAATGGAAGTGACAAAATAAATCCGTTGCCTCCATGGCAACAGCGCCAAAAACTGATGTGCTACGGACGTGTTCGTTTAAAAGGATCGTTATAGTCTGTGTTCGCAACATTGATTTTAAATGAAGAAATGGATGTGGTCCGAGTGTCGAACTCAGGGAGGCGTGAAAATCAGATTTTTCTTGTCACTTAGTGTCACAGAAATAACGGATTTTTGCTTGCGAGAAGACACGAGAGAAAAGCGAGTGAGAGAGAGAGAGTAGGGTTAGAGTCTTTTAATTCATGGCATTCACTTAGATCAAGATGGAACACAACATCAATACTATATTTAACATGCAATTCAAGTTTTATAAATACAACAATAGCTAAATTCTTAAATAAAAGGAAAGTAAAGCTAGAGTAAAGGGAGAGAAAGAGAGAGAGAGAGGGGAGACGGCGAGGCGGCCACGGCGGTGGAAGAAGGCTCCGTCGGCGACTCGTCGACTCTGTTGACTACAAGAGATGCTAAGGGAGGCCAGGAGGGTGATACAACACTTGCTAAGGGTATTCAATGCTTTACATGGGTGGTTGGAAGGGATTTATATAGGAAGGAGGGGTTTCTAATTTAAGTATGGGCTTTAGCGACATCCGGGACGTCACTAAATCCAAGCTAAAAGTGTCTGTGTAGCCCCCTGCTCGCTGGTCTCATGCGCGCGCCTGTTATTCTTCACGCACGATCCATGTGCACGCATTGTAGGCTGTCCGATCGAAGATCGATTGGCTAAGATCTCGAAAAGGGTGCACTTGGATCGCGCCTCAAGCACACGTGAGCGCGGGCGTCATCGACCGGCGTAGGCGCGCGCGTGGAGGATCGACATCGAGGATGCGCCACGTAGCACTATCGAGACCGCTCGATGGCAATCGGGCGGTCGGATTTGAGCGCGCGAGCAAAATCAGCAGATAAGCTACGGCGGGCGATTCGAACCCGCATCTCCTGCGTGCAAGGTGGGGGCGCGACCGTTACGCTGTGAGGGCGGATGGTCGCGCCTCTTCACCAATCATCAGCCGTTCGATGGAGATCGGACGGCTGCGGTTAGATCTGCGTGATGGGGTGATGTCACGCAGCGGGTGGGAGCACTCTTGATGCTGCCACATGGCCACCTCGTGGCCATTGATCATCAGATCAACGGTCAAAACTTCTTGGGTCATTTGTGGGAGCTCTGGATGTCGGATTTGGTCGATTTTGAGTCCGTTGGACTCCTTTCGTCGCTCTGAATCCATCCGTGCGGTCCAATCGCTCATCTAAGGCCTATTTTGTCATGAACTTATAGAAATGGCCATTAATACTATTTAATAAGCAATCTCAATGTGCAATGCATGTCATTCTCCCATGCCTATTTACGATGTGTTATTTGTGCACATTACCCTTAAGATAAACCCCAATTGACAGAATTATTACTCCAAGATGTAATGTTATCATTACCCACGACCACTTGCCAACCATACTCATGCGTTGAAGTGTGGCTTTTTTTTTTAAATTTCTCCCTTTTTCTTTTCTTTTTCTTTTGTTGTTTTATTTGGTGGCTTCCCTAATCTAAGATTTACCTAGAGGAAATAATAAAAGAGAATGGTCCTGTGGCTGGGATCTGGACAACCGGCCATTGAGCTGTTACCCAAAATAACTTGCCAGCCATATCACCTTAGAAGGTTCATTAGCTACCCAGCTTCTGTTAGAATCTCCGAGGAGTGAGTCAGTGCCAAAAATGTGTGTAGCTTAGACTAAAAGTCCCTCCGAGTCGGAGGGCAAGTTGATAAGTTGTATACTTATCACCCTTCTTTATTGATCAAATTAATGTAAATTAAGGTTGGGAGGATTCAGGGCTAAGTCCACATTTTATTGGACACCTGGGCTAATTAAGCCTGAAGGTATGAAAAGTCTAAGTGTTCAGGTTCTCATATTATTTCCTATAGTTGACAAGCTCTTCATGCCTACATTCTCCTTCCTAATTTTTTTTTAATATATATATAATTCAGGCTGATAATAAAAACTCAGAGAATGCGAATTACCACCCCCCCATGCTTAAGTTGGACAATGTCTTCATTGGCAAATAAATGTACGCAAGGGGGTACAAAAAGAAATCATCTGAGTGCCGCCGTGTGCCTGATCAGTCTGAATCTTCTTGGTTGCCTCCTAGGAAGCGCTGACTTTTTTGCCTCTAGCTGGGCGAAGCTCCGTGTCAACCCTCAACAAGGGTGACTACTTCCTTTGGGGGAACTTGGGCAAGAAAATGTTTTAATCTCTGGCTGTTTACTTTGAAAGTTTGCCCAGTGTTATGATCTGCAATTTCAACCGCCCCATTGGGATACAGTTTGACCACCTAATATGGTCCTGTCCACTTTGATCTCAGCTTCCCAAGGAAAAGTTTAAGTCTTGCATCAAAAAGCCAGACTTGCTGATTGGGCTCGAAGGTTTTCCTATGAATGCGTCTATCGTGGATGGCTTTCATCTTCTCTTTGTAAAGTTGACCGTTCTCATAAGCGTCCCGACGGATTTCCTCGAGCTCGGAGAGTTGGAGTGTCCTTTGTGCTCTGGCCAACTGGGAATCCATATTGCACTGCTTAACAACCCAATATGCCCGGTGTTCCAACTTGATCGGAAGGTGGCAAGCCTTGCCAAAGACCAATCAATAAGGCGACATGCCTATCGGGGTCTTAGTAGCGGTCCTGTATGCCCAAAGGGCATCATCCAATCATGTGGACCAATCCTTCTAATCAGGTCTCACAGTCTTTTGCAGAATATTCTTGATCTGCTTATTAGAGACCTCAGTTTGCCCATTTGTTTGCTGGTGATACGGGGTGGCAATGCAGTGAGTAACCCCGTATTTTCTAAGGCACGGAATTGGGCATGAATAAAGTGACTCCCACCATCACTGACCATGGCCTTCGGTATCCCAAACCGAGAGAAGATGTTTTGCTTAACAAAGTCCACGACAGCCTTATGGTCACATCTTCGGGTGGCTATGACTTCGAACCATTTCGAGACATAATCCACTGAGACTAATATGTACTCGAAGACATTGGACGATGAGAAGGGACCCATAAAATCGATGCCCCAGATATCAAAAATTTCAACAATCAGAATAGACTGTAGGGGCATCATTTCCTTTCTGGTCATAGTCCCTAATGTCTGGCATCGAGAGCAAGTCTTTGCAAAGCTGTGTGCGTCCTTGAATAAGGATGGCCAGTAGAATCCAGACTACAAAACTTTTGCAGCCGTCTGCTTCCCAGAGAAGTGGCCACCACAGGCTTGGTCGTGATAGAAGGATAGCACACTTTGGACTTCCTCTTCAAGAATACACCTCCTGATGATCTGGTCAGTACAGAATCTAAATAGCATAAGATCATCCCAGAAATAGTGCCTGGCTTCAGCCAAGAACTTATCCTGTTGCTGTCTGGACCAGCTGTGCGAAGTCTGACCTATTGCCAGATAGTTGACTAAGTCTGCATACCAGGGTAGCCTCCTTCCTTGCACAGCTAGAAGTTGTTCATCAGGGAAGGTATCGGTTAAGAGTACTAAGAGTCCAATGTGATCCGGGTGAAGTCTGGACAAATGGTGGACTACGACGTTCTTGGACTCGGCTTTATTGAGTATTTCCAGGTTAAATTCCTGCAAGAACCGAATCCATCTGATGAGCTTGGGTTTAGAGTCCTTTTTGGCCAACAAATGCCAAATAACCGAGTGGTCGATGTAAATCATTACATGGGATCCAAGAAGGTATGATCTGAACCTTTCTAACCCAAAGACTACGGTGAGCAGTTCTTTTTTGGTGACAGTGTAATTCCATTGAGCCTCATCCAATGTTTTGCTCGTGTAGTAGATCACCACGTGTTTCTTCTCTCTTCTTTGTCCTAAGACTGCGCCGACAACAAAATCTGATGCATCACACATTATCTCAAAGTCCTGGGACCAGTCTGGGGGTTGTAAAACAGGTGCAGTGGAAACTGTTTCCCTAAGGGTGTTGTAGGCCTTGATGCAATCAGGTGTCATGTGAAAAAGTGCGTTGTTGGCTAGAAGGTCAATCAAGGGCTTGGAAAGTTTGGAAAAATCCTTAATGAACCTTCTATAGAAGCCAACATGTCCTAGGAAAGATCGAATTTGCTTGATCGAGTTAAGGGGTGGAAGTTTGGAAATTAAATCAACCTTAGTTCAATCAACTTCGATGCCCCTATGCGAGACGATGTGACCGAGGACAATCCCTTCTGAACCATGAAATGGTTCTTTTCCCAGCTTAAAATTAGGTTGACCTCGATACATCACTTCAGGATCTTTTCCAAGTTGCTAAGACAATGGTTGAATGAGTTCCTGAACACGGAGAAATCATCCATAAAGACCTCCAAGTATTCACCCATCATCTCTGAAAAGTTGGCTAGCATGCAACGTTGAAAGGTAGCGGGTGCATTGCACAACCCGAATGCCATATGACAGAATGCGAGCGTGTCATACGGGTAAGTGAATGTGGTCTTCTCTTGATCTTGTGGTGCAATAGCAACTTGGTTGTATCCTGAATATCCATCCAGGAAGCAAAAATATTTCTACCCTGCCAATCGCTCGAGAATCCGATCAATGAATGGCAGAGGGAAATGATCTTTCTTGGTGGCCTCATTAAGTTTCCTATAGTTGATGCACACCCGCCATGCGATAGCGGTGTGGGTGGGGATGGATTTGCCCTGGTCATTGGTGACCACGGTAAGCCCGACTTTCTTGGGTACCACTTCAGTGGGGCTTACCTAGGGGCTATCGGAAATTGGGTAAATGATGTTTGAGTCAAGCCACTTTATTATTTCTTTTTTAATGACCTCTCACATGTTTGGGTTCAATCGCCTCTACGTCTAGCGAGAAGGTCGAGCCCTATCTTCCAGATAGAACTTGTGAGTGCAATCGGTAGGGCTAATTCCCTTTAAGTCAGAAATTGTCCACCCAATGGTTGCCCGATGTTCAGAGAGGGTTGCAGTCAACCTAAGTTCTTGATCCCTAGTTAAATGGGCATTGATAATCACAAGGAAGGTCTGGTCAGGTCCTAGGAAGACATACTTAAGATTATCAAGCAAAGGCTTTAGCTTGGGTGTAGGTGGGACAACATTTGATGGGTAAGGGAAAGGCGGGAGTTGATCAACATCAATCTCCTCAAATGGAGGTTGCTAAAGGTAATCAGCTCTACAAAGGTCAACCTCCACAGACTGAGATGGGTTAGGGTAGCTATCAACTGGTTGAGTCAGATGGTCTGCCAAAGAGCTAAGAGTGAGGCATTCTTCAACCAGAGGTTCTGGTCAGGCGTGTTTCGCGTGTTAGAAATCAAGGTTACAAGTAACCTGTCGTCATAGTTGCAAAACATGTCGATCAGATAAAATTTATACCGAAACTCCAAGGGAGTCCGGGGTCAAACACAGGGAGGTGACGTTTACTTTACTTGAAAACCGTGCTTCGTTTTATTTCTTTTTGGTATTTTGGGGTTTTGTTATTTTTTTGTATTCTTAAAATAAAAGAAAACAAGCAAATGTATCACAAGATAGATATGTGGAACAAATATGATATATATTACTTCCAATGTCAATTACAAGAAACTATGAAAGCATATAAAGAGAGGGAGGTGAGAGGAAATCTCCCGAATCGGCTGTTCGACGAGACGACGGCGCCTAGCGAAAGCTCGGACGAAGGAGGTGAGGAGTGGGACGACAGAGGTGAGATGCTAGAGGACGTCGGGTTGAGGAAAGCTTCAGCGTAGCTCCGGAATGGAGGTGAGAAGACGGAGTTGATCTGCTATCGGAATGGAGGCAGGAGGACGGCTCCAAGGTGACCTATGAAGGGAGATGGGAAGTTGGAGGAGTATTTGGTGGGGCAGAGGTTCGCTACACTAATAGGCACCTTGGGAGCTTGAGAACAAGCTCTAATGGAGTGTTGGTAGGCTTGCTAGAGCTTGGGAGTAGGTGGGAGTAGAGTAGGTAGAGATGGCTTGGAAGGGAAGGGGTGTAGGTCCTTTTATAGTGGTGGAGAAGAGGCAAAAATCGGTATGGGACCATTAGTGACATCCAGGCCGTTGCTGGAAATGTCGCTATAGGCAGCTCATGCCCATTGGCACACACAACTGCCTTTACTGGCATGCGATGAATTACCAACAGCTGTAAGCGTCATTGTAAGTCCAGCTCAAGCGTCGCTGTAGTCCACCTCACGCTGCGCTGGAGCCTCTCCTACCTTGCTGCGCGCGCGTGCGCCCACGCACTGGCGCTGCTTGCATGCGCGCCTGTGCGCCCGCGTGCGTGCGGTGTTGCGGTGTGTGCTAGCGGCCTGGGCTGCGCCACGTGGCGCAGTCTGGGCCATCTATCTTCTTCTTATTGTAGGGGCTACTGCAGAGGTCGGATTGAGTCGATTTTCACGCCGTTAGGTTGCAATCGTCGACCCAAATCCATCTGCGCGGTCGAATTTATCATTTGAAGCTCTGAATTATGTCTCCTAGTCCCTTGGCCATTGATCTTCCTCGGACTGCGTATGATGCTATGGGACTCCGATTGAGGTAATTTCAGAGGCGTTGGACTCCAATCATCGTCTTGATCAGATCCGTACGGTCGGATCGTCAATCCGAGGCTCTAAAATAAATATCCTTCTCCCCTAACCACAAAAGGATGCAATTAACCTAAATTATATACAACTAATCTAAATGTAGAATGATGCATGCTATGCAATATTTATAACATGGAATGCAGATTTAAGCCTAGGAAAATGCATGAATAGGCATTTGACCCTCAATAAATGTGTTTGCATCATACCCCCATGCCTATCTTTTGCTAGTCGCTAGCAAAATTAAACTATATGCTTTGTATAAAAGTAGAATTAGGATTAGATCACTTAGGCCTAAGTTGTTTATTAACTATAGAAAATTTCAACTAAGGTCCTAAACTACGAAAACTCAATAGTACCCATGTGTCTACTAGAATGCAGACTGCCCAAGTTCTCGCCTTATTTGAGAAGGGAAGATATATTTTTTTTATTTTTCTTCTTTTCTAATTTTTTTGTACTTTTGGAGTTTGAGAGTTTCGGGATAACTTTTTACGGCTACCCGACCCACCCAAGACTCGAAAAGAACTCTAAGTACTAAGCATCTTTGTGAAAAAGTGATAGACTCACAAAAACGACCATTAAGATGGACTTCGGGTTTCTACGACCCTAGATGACCTTGCCTAAAGGTTTATCTTTACGATCGGTAGCTTTCTCCCTACTTTTTTTTATGGGGTCAACACAAGGGCAAACCCAGTGTATATCTTCCCGGTTTATTCTACTTCCCCACTTCTTCCCTAAGTGTTTTGGGAATTATTGTGCTTTTTTTTTTTGTGAGCTGGGTTCTGGACAACCGACCAATGAGTTATTACCACCGACAACTTGCCAGCCATACTCGTGCGGTGAAGTGTGGTTTTATTTGTTTTTTTTATTTTCTCCTTTCTTTTTTTTTTCGAAGTAGGTGGCTTCCCTGATCTAAGATTTACCTAAAGGCAGTACAACGAAAATGGTCTTGTGGCTGGGCTCTGGACAACTGGCCGATGAGCTGTTACCACCGACAACATGCCAGCCATACCACCCAAGTCGGTCCCTTAGCTACCCAATTTCTGTAAAAATCGTCGAAAAGTGAGTCAGTGCAAAAAAAAAAGTGTGTAGATGCTTAGGCTTAAGGTCCCCCCAAATTAGAGGGCGGGTTGATAAGTCGCATACTTATCATCCCAATTTATTTACCAAATTAAAATGAATTTTAATTGGCGAGGACTCGAGACTAAATCCACATTCGAGTGGACACCCAGGCTAATTAAGCCTGAAGACTTGAAGAGTCTAGGTGTTTAGGTCCTCTCGTATCATTTCCTAAAGTTAATAACTTCCAAATGCCTAAGTTCTCTTTTCCTAATTTCTTTTTTTATCTTTTTCTCAAATTTCAATTTTTTTTTAATTTTACAAGAAACTAAAAGAAATTCTATGAAGTTAACATAATGATTTCAGGAATTGATTATCCACCCCCCATGCCTAAATGATGCAATGTCCTCATTGTAAAAATAAAGACATGAAAAGGGCAGAGTAAACAGAACATCACTTGAGTGTCGTGAAAATCTGGTCAGTTCCGCAGAGAGAAGAGTGTATACACATGTGCTAAGTTTAATGCCTTCAGCTAGGCATAGCATACATACAAAGAAGAAATTGAGAATTTACAAATGCAGCTCAGAATCAAAATAAAAAGGTTGATCCTGAAACCCGTCTGCAGAAGATGTCCACAGATGTGGACGAGATTATGGTGCAGACCCATGCCCCAGGGTTGAGTGGTTCTCAGGTTCTGGATGAAAATCACCTAGAACCAAAGGTTGTTGCATTTGCGGGGTTGGGCCTGCGGTTTAGTAGTGTGCAACCCAAGACCAAAGTGTCGGACAACGGGTAAAGATGGTTCAATAGGTGCGGTTATCCACTTAACATCTAGCTCAGAAAAATAATCAGTTATTTCGAGCTTGGGTTGCATGTGAAAGATATCGTAAGGGTCCTAGTAGAAAGTAGGTGGTTTTAGGTCAATAGGTACCCTTAGATCCAAAATCAAACTTCCCTCAGAATTAGCCTCCCAAATCTTTATTTCAACAATTCTATCCTCCAACATCAAGGGCTCAGGCTTCGAGACCTCTAGCATATTATTCACCCCATATGATTCTCCCAAGTCCAAAAATCATGGCTAAATCAAGATTGACTTGGGCACAAAGATCTCAGAAGTCAGCTCTTCGGGGTGCGGATGAGGATTGGGGTCACTGATTGAATCATCAAGATTCGGATCCTCCAAGTTAACCCCGACCGAATCCAAATCTTCAATAATTGGGCTATCAACTGGTTTGTCAGATTCCTCAAGACCATTTGTCTCACTAAAATCCTCTTCCTTAAGTTCAAGTGAGACTTCACCAAAAGATTCTTCACCCTCAGAGTCAAAGAATCCATGATCCTCATTTATATATGTCTCAAAATCATATGTCATTTCATGGTCCGTGGAGACATATTTTTCCTTGCTCCTTGGCTCGGGGATCTAGGGTAAATCAATCGATTCATCCTCAAATGGTTGCTCTAGCCCATCCTAGTCATCCCCAGTCTCAGAAAATGTATCTCCTCCGACAAGCGCCTGAGCGGGTTCAAACATTAGCTCTCCTGAAGAGGGTTCATCTTGAGAATCATCCCAAGATTTGACTAGTGCAACCGCAAATTTCATCCTCAACCTCGACAATTTCCCAAGAAGAAACTCACCCAAGTCCCTATCTCTAACACTTTGGAGCAAATCCAATAGAGAACTATTAAGTTCGTCAATCATTTTGATCATAGGCTCTAGTGCTTCAGTGCATGGTGTTGGCTGAGCTTCTAAAGATTGTATAGTCTTCCTCAAATTAGCCAACACCCTATCCTGGATCTTGTTCACCTGAACTGATTGGTTCGGTTCAAGTTTGGGTGGGTTCAGGTTAAATCTAGGGGAGTCAAGATGTCGAGGTTCTCGGGTCCCTCCCTGAAAGTAGGTCATTCCAGGTTGTTCAAAGGATGTTGGCGACCTATATTCAGTGGAATACTGGGGAGGGTAGGTGTTATAATCATGATATCCTTCCTAATTGTAGATCGGGTTGGTTTGGTCATCAAAGGATGGAGATCCATAATCATTATAGCTCTGGGAAGGATAATAATCATAGTCTTATCATCCAGGGTTAGGCCCTGGACCCTGAGGTCCGGATTCATATCCCCAATCAAAGTCATCCCGACTAGTGGATGGGTAATTACAAGTCAAGTCAGGATAGTAATCATCTTGGGGATAAGTGGTGGTAGGAGGATAGGATGTGAAATGTGTGTAGGATGTGGAAGGGTACATGGTGAAGTAAGGAGGGAAATCAGAAGAGAAAGGAGCCCTGCAATACAAAAATACAAACCTGTCTTTAGTTTGGGTAGCCTAAAGGTCTACAAACTCTCAGAATCCGTCCTAAGATTATAGACGATTTACTCTACTTATGTCCAGACAATCCAACCAGTTAAAAGGAGGGACTGGGGAGAAGGTTCTTCCTTTGGCTTGCAACTCCGGTTCCTAGTGTACCCCCCAGCCACGGTCGTTTGAGGCTACTCCCCTAGCTAGACATCATATTGACTAGTATAAGTAGGTTAATCGTGAACAATCTCAATCTAGATCCTGACGAGCGAACCAGTCGTTAGGGCCAACGTCTAATCAATTTTAGTTAGGCTTGGGACAATGGTGCTTCAGGAATGTGATGGGCCCTTTAGATGGGTTGTGCCCTTAATGATCAATTAAAATGTGTGTGTGTGCACAACCAGGGTTCTCAAACAAGGTTATTTGATGATGTGCCTTTTAGAGTTCAACCTTGTTTAGTAGCTTTTAGGGTTTAATTCTTAGGTTGGTTCAAATAAGGTTGAGTAGAACACTCCAAGTTTGAAAACACGGGTGATGATATGTTCCTTTAAAAATAAAAAATAATGTGGAGTGCCTGGTTCAACCCTAAGAATCAACCCTAAGTGGCAAGCTACTTGATGGATTAGTTTTAGATTGAGTGGTGCGGCCCAAACAGCTCAATCAATTGGCCTATTGCACCACTTAGTTAAGGCACACAAGAATGCTTAACCTATTCAGATTTCTACTCACTTATGTGTATTTAGTTGAAGTGTACCGGGTCCACAAGTCAAATCCTGGTTAAGTGGTAGAATCAAAGTGATTGTGCGCCTTAGAATAAGAAGTTGTGGGTGTTAAGTGTGTAGCTTTCAGAAAATCCCACAATCAGATAACACCTTTTTTTATTTTTTATTTTTATTTATGTGGATGGCGAGGTGAGTGCAGGTGGCAAACAAACAACCAAATCTATTCTAGGGTTCATAAGAAGCACCTAAGTTGATTTGGGTTTGAGTTATTCGATTATGGAATGAAAACTAAGGTGGGGGTGGTGTGGGGGACACTTACAAAACACTCTACCCGCACTTTACTCCGATCTACTGCACTTGGATCTCCATGCTAGGGTACCTGCAAGACAGTAGATCAAAGACAAGTAGGGTTAATGCTATGTAAATGCAAAGAAACGCAATAAGCAATAAAGTAAATTCCGTTGCCTCCCCGGCAAAGGCGCCAAAATGGTCGGGTGTGTTTCGCGTGTTACAAATCAAGGTTACAAGTAACCTGTCATCGTAGTTGCAAAACACGTCGATCGGATAAAATTTATACCGAAACTTCAAGGGAGTCCCAGGTCGAACACAGGGAGGTGACGTTTACTTTACTTGAAAATCGTGCCTTGTTTTGTTTCTTTTTGATATTTTGGGGTTTTGTTATTTTTTTGTATTTCTGAAATAAAAGAAAACAAGCAAATGTATCACAAGATAGAGATGTGGAACAAATATGATATATATTACTTCCAATGTCAATTACAAGAAACTATGAAAGCATATAAAGAGAGGGAGGTGAGAGGAATCTCCCGAATCGGCTGTTCGGTGAGACGACAGTGCCTCACGAAAGCTCGGACGAAGGAGGTGAGGTGCGGGACGATGGAGGTGAGATGCTGGAGGATGTTGGGTTGAGGAAAGCTTCGGCATAGCTCCAGAATGGAGGTGAGAAGACGGAGTTGATCTGCTACCGGAATGGAGGCAGGAGGACGGCTCCAAGGTGACCTATGAAGGGAGATGGGAAGTTGGAGGAGTATTTGGTGGGGCAGAGGTTCGCTACACTAATAAGCACCTTGGGAGCTTAAGAACAAGCTCTAATAGAGCGTTAGTAGGCTTGCTAAAGCTTGGGAGTAGGTGGGAGTAGAGTAGGTAAAGATGGCTTGGAAGGGAGGGGGTGTACGTCCTTTTATAGTGGTGGAGAAGAGGCAAAAATCTGTATGGGACCATTAGTGACATTCAAGCCGTCGCTGGAAACGTCACTATAGGCAGCTCACGCCCGTTGGTCCCCACAGCTGGCTTTGCTAGCATGGGATGAATTACTGACGGTTGTAAGCGTCGCTGTAAGTCCAGCTCATGCGTCTCTGTAGTCCACCTCACGTTACGCTGGCGCCGCTCCTGCCTTGCTGCACGAGCGCGCGCGCCCATGCGCTGGCACTGCCCGCATGCGCACCCGTGTTGCTGCGTGTGTGCGGTGTTGCGTGCGTGTGCTGGCGGCCTGGGGTCCATCTTCTTCTTGTTGTAGGGGCTGTTAAAGAGGTCGGATTGAGTCGATTTTCACGTTGTTAGGCAGCGATCGTCGACTCGAATCCATCCGCGCGATCAGATTTATCATTTGAAGCTCCAAATTATGTCTCCTAGTTCCTTGGCCGTTGATCTTCCTCAGACTGCATATGGTTGTACGGGACTCCGATCGAGGCGATTTCAGAGGCATTAGACTCCGATTGTCATCTTGATCAGATCCATATGGTCGGATCGTCAATCCGAAGCTTTGAAATAAATATCCTTCTCTCCTAACCACAAAAGGACACAATTAACCTAAATTATATACAACTAATCTAAATGCAAAATGATGCATGCTATGTAATATTTATAACATGAAATGAAGATCTAAGCCTAGAAACATGCATGAATAGGCATTTTACCCTCAATAAATGTGTTTGCATCAGGTTCCACAAGATCGTGCTCCTCAACCCATCCACAATCAAAAGACTTAGCTGCCCTAAAGATATCCAATTGCATCTTCTTGTCTCCAAAGGTGATTCCATGCATCCCGTGTCACAATTAATGTTCGCCTTAGCCGTAGCTAAGAAGAGTCTGCCCAGGATGATGGGTGTGTTTTGTAGCTGTTCGGGAACTTCCATGTTGAGGACCAAAAAGTCGATCGGAAAGTAAAAGTCCTTGACTCGAACAATTACATCCTTGACTACCCCCTTCGGGGTTTTCATACATCTATCAGCCAATTGGATCGTCACAGGTGTGGGTTTCAATTCCTCAAATCTAAACTGGTGATAAAGGGTAGTCGGGATTAAGTTGATTAAGGCACCTAAGTCCAAGAGTGTTCTATCAAATGTCACGTCCTCGATATTACAAGATATCAGGGGTGCTCTTATAAGTAAAAGTCTAAATAAGGATTTAATGCTCTTATAAATACTATTTACAAAATATATATATTTATATTTTTTTGTTTCTGACCTAAAAGAAAAATTAAGCTTTTAATTAAGTTTAAATATATTTTTGGTATCTTCTTTTCTTTATAAATGTAAAAACCCCTTTTATTATTATTTATAATTTTCAAATTTTTATATTTGTATAATTTTATTTTTATGTTTTATAAAATTTTCCAATTTTTATGAAATTTTCAACATTTTTCAAATTTTTAGGGTATTTTTTATTTTTCTAATTTTTTCATTTTTAGTATTTTTATTATTTTTTCAATTTCGTGGGTATTTCATTTTTTATTTATTTATTTTTTATTTATATTTTCTCTACAAATACACTTGAAGTGAAAATTATCACTTCACACCCCCTAAGCTAAGATTTTACAATGTCCTCATTGTAAGAAAGGTGAAAAAGATATTACACTTCACTTAGTGTAGGGTGATGGAATGAGTCGGATAGAGGAGATTAAAGATCTCTGTGTGGATGATTTCTATTCTGACCAAAGGTCAGAGTGGTCAGTCGAACTAAGTGAAGGTAGTCAGTGTAGAATGAAGTGATAGATCAGATACAGACTCAAGTGTATAGGAAGAGAAAAATGTAGAAAAATAGGAAACAACTATATACAAAATGCTAAGTTTTACGCCATCAGCTAGGCGTAAACCGTAGTAAAGAACTCCTAAAAAGAATAAGCATGGTAAAAACAAAGGAGTTATGGAAGAATTGGTTCAAGAAAATAGAAAAATAGATAAAACCACCTAGGTAAAACTCATCCTGAGATCACTTAAAATAGATCTCGCAGAACCAAAATCTGATATCTGTAAAAAAACTCAGAAAGATTAGAGTGAATCTCGTGAAGATTAGATCTGATTTAGATTGAAATGTAAAATATTAAAGATTGAGGCAATCTAAGAAGTGATTCCAACCAACTTCAAGAGATTAGCAGAGTCAATTTTGATTCTCAATAATAGGTGGGTCATTTTGATACAATAAAGGCTACTAATGCGAGTTTGATGGATTATTTTCAGGAAGTACAGAGGACGAGTTTTGATTATAATCAAATGCTTGATTAATGAAATGTACTTGGCCCTGATGTTGCCTAGGGTTTTGCAGATTCCTAGGATTCGGAATTGGCTGAGATGGATGAGTACCTGGCTGATGAGACTCAGCCAAAAGTATGATCTGATTTCGTAAATCAGCCAATTCTACCTTACATTGCCTTTGAATCTCAGCAAGAGCTTCAGCATTCTATCGCTGACTCTCTGTAACAGCTTGCAAAATCTGATCGAGTTGTGTATCTCTATTCGGCCCAGAGTAATTCTGCATACTCGTGGAATTGGGCCTCGCATTTGGTTGCTGAGAAGGTAACGAAGGTGGGTTTTGGTGGGTCTGATTTGGATAAGATGGTCATTGATTTTGATCAACCTAAGAGAAATTTGGGTGGCTTCTCCATCCAGGATTATAGGTGTTAGAATATGGATTTGATCTTGGAATGTTTTCCTGGATGGCGTGTAAATAAAAAAGATATGGCGTGTTTTCCGCGATAGGAAAGGGTGGGAAAGATTGTGGGACAAAGGTCCCTCCTTGGGTTGGTGCAGGAGTAGGTAGAAAACCCAAGGAAGATGGATCTCTCGAATCCAGATTATTCACAAACTCTCTCCCCGCGGGAATTTGCGAAACTGGTAAACGCGTAGGATTTTGCATAGCGAGAAGAGGCGTAAGAGATTTCATCGTGTTTCGGACCTCGTCGAGATGCTTCGCTACGATATCGACTTTGTCTAGTTTTTCTGCTATAATATCTAAATCCTTGGAACTGGACAGATTCTCGATCACGTGAATGCCCTTCTACGGGTTTTGATGCACTATGTTGGTGCCCCGCGTGAATTGCGACATAGATGCGTTGTTGATCGAGTTTTCTGTCATCCCTTCAAACAGTTCTGAGGCGTATTCTACGTCGCGATTTAAGAAGTTCCCTCCACAAGAGGCATTGACTAAATTGCGAATGCTCTCTTCCAATCCATAATAGAAGATATGCATTAATTGCCAACGAGGGATGTCGTAATGTGGGCATTTCCTTTGTAATTCATGAAAGCGCTCCCACGCTTCATGAATTGATTCTCCTTGATTCTGAGTAAAAGTCGTGATAGCTTGCCTTAATGCATTGGTTTGACCAATATGGAAGAATTTCTTAAAAAATGCGGATTCGAGTTCAGCCCAAGTCAAGATTGGTTGTGCAATAGTTCTATACCAGTAAGCAGCCTTGTCCTTAAGGCTAAAGGAGAACATCTTCATGAGTAGGATTTCTTGACTTTGATTTTGAGGTCCAAGAGTTTAAGATAAGTTCTTCAGATCCTCAATATGTTGAAAAGGATCGTCGGATGCAAATCCATGAAAATGTGGGATTAGACCTATAATGTTTGGCTTTAATTCTGGGTCATTTTCCCCAATAAGAATCCTAATATTAGGCTCTACTTGTGCATTAGATGGATTATAATAGTCTCAGAGTCGAGGCCTATGTTATGACCCGGTTCCCGAATCCCTACAGGACACGAGACCGGCCCAACTCAACTGATCCCAAGATCCAGTCGTCCAACGAGAAAGAACCAAAAAGCAGGAAAGTAAACCACATTCACTATGCTAGCAACTAATAGTAAAAGAGTACAGCAGTAAAGAAAGTAAAAACTGCTACAGTACATATCACCACCACAACAATAGAACAGTAACAAGGTACAGGAACATAAAGGTACAGAAAAGTAAAAGTACAGAACATAAAGTACAGGAGTCCGAACTCACTACTACAAAGAAGTACAACAAAAGAAGCTACTAGTATTGGGCTCTACTGAGCCCAGCACCCTCTGCAGCCGTAGACTCGGGCTGCTCAACACCTGGACCTGAAAAAGGGTTATGAGGACACAAAGTCAGTGAACGCTGAGTAGAGTGGCAACCAGCTAACTAAAGTAGTAAAAGTGAGCAAGTAGCTATTTATTCCAATTACTTTATTTCACAAATTATTCCTTTTCACCCATTGGTTTATTTACCAGATCTCTTTCTTGATCTCGAATGTTCTTCGTGGAAACGATCTTGATTGCAATCTTTTCCGAAGAGTAGAAGTCGCACGTGGTGCACTCCTGGTTGGGAGAGTCCCCCGTGGTGGTCCTACACCCAGTCAACCACCCCAAGGTCACGGACAGATGTAACGGTGACTACGGCAAGCGCGATAAGCGTACGAGTAGCTACTCCGCACTGGCATGCGGTCAATCCGTTAATAGGTGCGCCCAAGTACAGTACGGAACAGTATAAGGCCTAGCCCTCAGTAACAGGGGTCTAGCCACGAAGAACCAAACAGGGGTCTCGCCCCTCCATAGTCCGCGCACCCTCGCCTGACTACCTTGGTTTGCCCAGTGGGCCTAACAAGTCGGTGTATGGTGGTTAGTTGAACCCCGGACCCCGTGGGGTGGCTAGCTCTCTCCCTACACTAGTAGCTCTCCTCCGTACAGTGTACGCGAGGGCCACGAAGTCAGTGCAAAGTGGCCAAACACACCCCGAGTCTTAACCCGAAAGGCGGCAAGCTCCCCTCTACACTAAGAGGGAACATGCTCTCCCCTTGGTACCACATATTCAAGGGCTAGCACACTTCCCATCACATTTCTAGCTCCATTCGCTTATTTCCAAGAGCTCTACTCCTAATTTCCCCGTAGGGTTCGTGCTCATATTTCTCATGCCATTCCATACCGAGTTTCATCATTCACATTTCCATTCTCAGGTTATATATGTGCAGCTCGTATTTCTATTATTCACGTTTCCATTCTCAAGGTATACACATGCAGCTCGTATTTCTATTACTCACGTTTCCATTCTTAGGTTATACACATGTAGCTTGTATTCTAGTAATCACGTTCCATTCTCAAGTTATACACATGCAGCTCGTATTCTAGTATTCTTAACGTATACAACAAGTAAGGTTACATGCAACTGTTTCACTAGCACAGTTAATTCATATTTCACAGGTAGCTCTTATTCATTAACAGGGAGTTTTTTCTATCTATTCATTCAAGACTGCAAAGCATGCATACAGACATTTCAATTGTTTCTCATCCTAGGATTCATGCCACATCCTAGGTTCTACTCATTCATTCCACACATGCATTCAGGTTTATAATTAAATTTAGGGGAAGCCACTCTACTAGTCAACTCAGGAGGATTGGGGGTTCTAACAGCAGGCTCACGGGTCTCAGCAAGCCTCGAATTCGCAACAGAATGAAGCCCTATAGCAAGGAACAATCATAGAGGAACTCACAAGGAAAACATCGGTATCTTATTTGCGTAAAACGGACCTCAAATGGACCCTAAATGGGTCAAAAATAGGGCTACTGACTCAAATCAGGCATCTGGAACAACTTCCAGACATCTTAAAAGTGTCCAAATATGCACCTCAAGCTCTGCGTCAACCCCAGACGTCCAGGAACCCTTCTAGACCGTCTGGACCTAGCTCCAAACATCCGACCTCCTCTCTGGACATCTAGAAGTGCTTCCAGCAGTCTGGTAAGCCGTCCAGACATCTGAAATGCGTGGAAGGGCATGCTCCGTGCCTTTCAGAAGCAAATCCTGCACGCCACCAGCAAAATCTTCTCAAAATGGCCACGCGAAGCGTAGCTGCGAAGCGGCCTGCATGGTTGTATCCGCAAAGGGAATGTACCTTCGCGAAGACCCCTCTTCAGACGTCGGGAATCGCCTCCAGACGTCCGCTCCGTCGTCTGGACGTCACTCCAGACGTTTGATTTTGGGAAAAACCCAGAACCAGAACCTGCTCCCGCTCGCTCTTACCACGCGCGGCCGCAGCTCGCCTCCTCACCTGCAGCTCCGACTGCAGTAGTGTCAGGGATGACTTCCCCGATGCACTCCTCCCACACGCGTCGCTCCAGCGATACACCCTCCGGTGATCTCCCACATGAGCTCTCTAGCTCAACTCCTCCTCTTCTCCTAACGCCGATCCTCCTCGTCGCCTCGCACTCACTCGCTCGCGCTAGCTCTCTTGCTAGGGTGGAGAGGAAGAGAGAAAGGTGGCTGGAGTGGGGAGAACGAGAGAGGGGGAAGAGGGTTTATAAGGTTGGTGGGTTAAGGTTCGCTGGAGGTGGGGAGAGAGAGAGAGAGGAAGGGAAGGAAAAAGAGGGTACTGTCTACGCACAGCACGCGCGTAGACGTGAGCTCGTACCTAAAAATTTTGGCTTCCAAACGTCTGGGAAGGTGTCCAAACGTCTGACCCATAGTCCAGACGTCTTACAAGGCTCAAGACAGAACGGGTCTTTACAGCCTAGGATGAGGGATTGGTAAATCAAGGATCTTAAAACCTGCCTCAGGTCGAGGTGGAGGACGGGCTTGCAGATTTTGCAAATTCTGAAGAGCAGCCGTCAATAGATTGATTTGACGGTTCTGCTCGAGCATTTGAAGGTTCTGGTTCAGGAGCACCTCATGAACATCAAAAGGCGACATCTCCCCCTGACTAGAAGAAGAAGGGATCTCGAGATTCTAGTTCTGTAGTTGGTCCATAGGATCAAATGCAGAAAAAGTAGATGTATCAGACGGGAAATTTAGTGGTTGCCTAGGTGCAACCGGCCTAGGAATACCTGTCAACGGAGATACAAGAGGTGGTTTCAGGGATCGCCTCCCGTGCATAAACAAAAAAAAATGTGCAAAGGCACACTCACACCACTGAAAACAGTGGCAAACAAGGCCCGCAAACAGCGCAAAAAGTTGATTTTTCTTTTCTTTCAAAGGAAAGAAGAGAGTCCTAGAATACGCAAAGTAATTTGGACGCAAATAAATATAATATCAATATCAAAATACGCATCCTAAACCCATGTCTACGCAAGTGTGTATCCTTAAAGCTCAAAGGTCTAAGGTCTAGGATCGAGACCGCTTACTATTGGCTCCCCGGGGCTCTAATAGTGAGACAGACTTGTTGATCTTTGACCAAAGCCCTAAGAGGTGCAAAGTAGAGAGGTAGAAAAATCAGACTTGTGTGACTCTAGTGATTGCGTTGTGTGCGCGATAGCATGCAACAGACGAGAGTGTAAAAACCCACATGCATTCTGCAAACAGATTGAGTCATAAATTTTAATAATCCTCTTTTTACTTAATCATTTCACAAAAATGATAGACAGAAGTAAGATGACCGCTTTTTAAGTATTTTCAAACAAAAATGTGGTCTTGTTTATTAACTCCAAGACAGGGATTTACGTGGGTTTTGCGCGTGTTTTCTCGCTGATGCGAGAAAAATAGTAGAGAAAATTTTCTGAGTTAGATCATAGAAAGACTAACAGGTATGTGCACTCCTAGGAGTGTATGCCTAAAACATGCTGCTACTAGTCAAGAAGGTATGCGTATTTTTGTTTTTTTATTTTTTTAATTTTTTTTAACTAAATGCAACAATACAAACTATACTAAAGACTGAGTAAGAAATACTCACAATGGTATGTATAATGAAAAAATAGATAATAGAAAGATCTGCCTCCTTTCCTGAGAATACCCGCAGAGGTAACCTTGAAAAGAAGATAGAAAATAGAACAAAATAAGTTAATTAGTAAAAAGAAAATACAAAACAAAAACAGTAATGGCAAATATAAACTACAGTTATCTCCCCGACAATGGCACCATTAAAATGATCGATTAATTCCTCAACATAGTTAATTAAGTTATTTATGCTTAATTAAGTGCAATAGAAAGTAACTTAGTTTAACTCAAATTAATGTCGATTGTGTAGAATAGGGTCAAGTTAACCTAACATTTTAGATTTCTAATTCTTTTTATCTAGTTGAGTCGAGGTAGTTCACTGGGAAGCATAACTTATCTTAATTTACCATTAACTCCTAAACATAAATTGTTAATTATTTAATAAATCAAAATTATAATTAGATTACTTTAAGTACATGAATCTTACATGAAGATATTCACTTAAAAGAATATTCAACATTCCATTAAGAAAGAAATGAGTTTACAAAGAAATATTTGTCATTAAGAACTCAATAGAAGTATTATTTATTACATGATATTAAGCATAAAATGTTTACAAATATAACAAGCCTTTTACAACATTAATATTCAAAAATCAAATACAAAAGCAGCTTCAGCCTTGAAAGTAGACGTCTCAAAAGAGTATTAGACGACTTAAAGATATAAATCAGACTTCTAATAAAAGGTAAAGATGTATGATTTTCTTTTCTTCTTAATTCATTTACTTTTCTTAACAATTCTCTCTCTCTTGATTTCTTTCCTTCATTATCTTCTCCTCTCTGTCATCTCTTCTTCAAGCTCTTCTTCTCTGTTATTTATTATTTCTTTTTTTCCTCTTCTGTGCTCTCTCTTTCTCTAACTCTTTGTCTAATCTTTAGTTTTTCTTCTCTTTTATTTCTCTTAATCCTTCTCTTTTCCTTTTTCTTTCATTTCTTCAACTATGCAGATTAAACCACACTTAAACCAAAAATTTGGTTTTCTGATTGGCAGCTCGAACCGGTCGGGGATGCACAGCACCCCTCTCAGGGTGGGATTAGACCCTACTGGGTCCGATCCTAGTTAATTTTAGATGGTTTATTTTCGGTTCAAATACATGCACAGTCTCTGGCCTCCCAAGCCCACATACGCCCGCTCACGGGCCCACGCACATAGGCATACATCTGCGCATGCAGGCACACACACCTGCACAAGCATGAGCAACACACGCGCCCGCACACAAGCTCTTTTCTTTGCGCCCAGCACTGACAACCGAAACATCGTCGGCACTTTTTCCTATTATACTAGTGCGTGCGTTCTAATTCTACTGAGTGGGACTATACTTGTTCCTTCCAAGCCAAACTTTGGCCGACGATTCCTAGCAGCTCAGAGCTCCAAATCAAGGCTCGTTGGAAAGCTCTATAGGTGCTCTATGAGATTATAGCATCAATTTGATGCTTAGAATAGAACTTGCCCTTCGATTTGAAGGGTGAAAGTGAACAATTCGCATGACCATTCATGGCCTGCAGTAGGTGATCTCAGGTCTTTTGACCTGCAGAGAGAGCTTTTGACCTCCAGATGAGGTCAAACTAGATTCAGGAGATGTTTCCGCATCTAATGGTGAAGGATAGGGACTCTAAGAGGCTTCAGGAATAGAAAGAAGCTCAAGAGCTTCGCTAAGGAGCTTAAGAGCTCTATTCTGAGCTTTGATCAGCTTGACATACAGCTAAAGATTAGCAGCATCTGATCAAACAACCTCCGAAGGTTGTTAAGATTCTAATTGGGCAAAATTTGCATCCAATTCTCCCAAAAAATGCACTGAAATCAGTTTGGGTTCAAAAATGACCCAAACTTAACAGTGATCTAATCTACACTAAATCCTCAACAAAACTCAATTAAATCTACTCCAACATACTCTAAATCATCCCAGAAAGAATTTCAATCTTTAAATTCACAGAATTAAATGCTTAACCCTTAAATTGAACATGAGATTGACCTTGGTGAGCTCAGAGTTGACTTTCTAAGTTATGCTCACTCAAATGAAATTAACACCTTAGATCAACTCTATTTTTCCTCAGGAACTGATTTGAATCTCAAAAGGTAACTTTAGTCAGGAATTCTAGGGTTTCAGGACTTGTCGCCTGAGATCCTAATTGAGTTTGTTCGACAGAACAAACTACAACCTTTCTGAGTAAATGATCAACAGGACTAGCTGTTTACTCGGCTAGATCGTGTTTTAACAGGTATCTCATTGTAATATAGATGAACTCTCCATGAAAACAAATAAAAATTTATAGCTCAAAAATCAAAGTATCCGAGGTCGAACACAGAGAGCAATTTGGGTATTCCAAACTCGAGAACACAACTTTTAATAAAAAGCAATGACTAGTTCAATAAAAAAATGACAGGATAATGTTATAGAGGAAATGCTCAAAAAGAATTGGATGTCTGATATTGCATCAGACGTCTTAAAATTAGCCTTCAGAATATTCTCCTGTCTTTGCTTTGGCTCTGCTGCAGCTATGGTTTCCTGTTTCTCTTTTTCTTTTTCTTCCTTAGTCGCTCCTACTCCTCTTCTTTTTCCTTCTCTTCTTGATTCTCTTCCTACGGCTAAGTCCTGGCTTTGTCTCTTCTTAAGTTGCCTTCTTTTTCTTCCTCTTGTTCCTTTTCTTTCTTGCTTCTCCTCTTTGTCTGCCCCTTGATCTCTCTCTTCTTCTTTCCTTGGTCTGCCGCACCTCTGCTACAGGGTCTTTCTTCTTCTCCTTCGCTTGCAGCGGCTAAGTCCTTGCTTCCTTCTTCTGCCGCGCTTCTTCCTTAGCGTCCTCTTCCTGCGCAAGCACCACGCAATAAAACCTATTCCCCTACCCTCCCCGTGCATCTCTCTCTCTCTGAATCTCTCTTCGGTACGCTCTCCCAGAGTCGGGTTATCGGGTCGGTCGCGTGCCCGGGTCCAGCAACCGATGTGGGTATGGTGTGCAAGGAGTGCTGTTGAGCGCACGAATCGCTTCACTAAAGTGTTTGGTTTTGGAAAACCTGTCGTTGTAGCTTGAAAGCGAAGAATTCGTGTTCAACAAATAAAATTTATACCGAAATGAAAATTCTATGTCGAACACAGGGAGGCGGACGTTTGATTAAAAAACTATGCGTTTCTTTTTATTTGTCACGAAGTAATTCAATTTAAAACTAAGTATCTACAACAAATAGAAGAGAGAGAGAGAATATTACACATAGAAATCAAAATGAGATGTAGAATAAACAAAGAATTTATCATTGAGGAGATTATTCATTACAACTAGAAAGCATAAAACAATTACACTAGAAAGAGATAAATTTACTCTAGAAAGCATTAAAAGAATGGAGGGAGAAATGTCCTCCTCGACAGTGCTTGGAGGATGAGCAGAACTACACTAGAAAGCAGTAAATCTATACTAGAAAGCAATAAAAAGAATAGGGAGAGAGAAATCCTCCTCGACGGTCGCTTGAAGGATGAGTCGGATGGGACGACGCCTGGACGAAGGAGAACAAAGTAGGACGAAGGAGGACGAAGCAGAAGAACGGAAACGGAGCAGCACGTCGTCGTCATCGCGGGATCCACTTCCGAAGAGGGACGAAAATTTGGACTTTATCTCACGAGAAGCATCCCGGGTGTGGGACAAGCTTCTCTTGAGCTTTGGAGGGGTAGAGAAGAGAAGGAAGGGATGAGAATTTCGTATGGAGGGGGTCTCCCTTTATAGTTGCAAGGAGTGGGGGCAAAATGGACATTACAACTTTAAAATAATAAATGAGGGGTCTTTAGTGACGGATAAATCCGTCACTAAAGCCCCCAACGTGGGCGTAGCTCCTGCGCCCACGCACACTTGCTCAGCTGCTCGCGTGCGCAACGCATGCGCACGTTCAGCGATCCTCAGATCGGACGGCTTAAGTCGCGCCTTCACCCGCTGCGCTGCGCGCCCGCCCATGTGCGATCGCGCGTCCATGCCGCGTGTTCAATCGCACGTGAATGCTATCGACGTGCGCGACCGTCCGATCAAGATCCAACGCCCGCCCACTCTCAATCGCCCGGGCCTTCTAGCCCTTCGTTGCGGCTCAAACCCGCGCCCACTGCTCGCATAAGCGCGCTCGACCTCTGCGCTACGAGGCGCGGATGGTCGAGCGGACGCTTTTAGGCGCGGCTGACCACAACCGTTGGATCAAGATCCAACGGCGGAGAGAGAGAGAGTGCGAGGTCTTCAGAGGTTGCATGCGGCCATTTAGGCGGCCGAGATGGCGCCACGTGGCGCCATCTTGGCCGTCCATCTTCTGGAAGTTGTAGATGGTGCCACAGATGTTGGATTGACTCGATTTTTGTGTCGTTGGGCTGCGATCGTCGATCCGAATTCATCCGTGCGGTCGGATTTGTCATCTGAAGTGCGGATTTACACCATCCTGGCCCTTGATCTTCTAAGGTTCCCCGGTCACTATCTAATGCTACGGATGCCCGATTAGGGCGATCTTGGAGTCGTTGAACTCCAATCGTCGCCCTGATCACATCCATACGGTTGGATCTTTGATCCGAGGCCCCGATAAAATGTTTGCCCTATCTAAGCATATAAAAGGAGACAATTAACCTCCATTTTATTCAAACTACTCTAAATGCAAGATGATGCATGTTATGCAATATTTATATCATGAAATGCAATCCTATGCTTAAGAACATGCATAAATAGACATCTTAAGTAGTGTAAATGTGTTTACATCAAGTGCACGGTAGGATAGTCAGGTCAGGTTGCCAGGTCCGCGGGCTAATTCACAGACGAGGCGTGTATAGGTGAGGAGGGACCTCACCCTAGTGAATTCGAGGTGACCAGACAATAGCACAAAATCAACTTAAACTACTCAAACACCTCACGACTTACCGAGGTGGGACTAAAAGTCCCACTCGCTACTGCTGCTGGTAACTGCAGGAGAACGACTTCATGATTGGCACAGCTGTAGGTCCCGCAGCACCCTCTATTAGGCTGGGCTTGCGCACACTCGCAACTTGCATAGTCTGGAACCCTGGGAGCGGTCGATTATGGCCTGGAGCTGGAGAACAGTCGAGCTCGAGTCGTCGTTAATGGCGGCTGGGAGCTTGACCCTGCACGACACAAAAAGAACCTTGCGGCTCTATCAAGCCACAGGAGGACCTTCGCCGTGTCACGGCGAAGGTGAGGCGATTGGTGGCAGGCCACGAGGAGGCCTAGGCGTGCGTGCCTAGGTTGCTCTGTGGCCGGATTTATGGGTTAGGTTAGGGGAGGCGTGGAGTGCGTGTGGCGACCTGTAGATGGCTGGAAGATGTTCAGTGGAGTGTGGCGGAGGTTGTGAGGTGGGTGGCGAGACCTGTGGGGGTGCGGAGTGATGGATGCATCTCATCGGAGGGTGGCCGGAGATGGGGAAGATGCAGGTGGACAGTGGCAGTCGAGAGATGTTCTGTGAAATAGAATGAGGGAAATGAAAGAGTGGAAGACGGGGAGCTTATCTGGATTACTTGGAGCGAAGGGGGGGCAGAGGAGACGGACGGCGCGTTGGTGCCATCGTTGGAGAAGATGGCCCTGAGGGAGATAACGACGATGAGGAGGATAGGAAGGCGTGCGCTGGTGCAGCGCGGCACGAAAGAATGAGGCAGAGTGAACCCTACTGCTGGTATGGCAGCAAAGCGACGAGAGGGAAGCGGAAGAATCGCCGGAGCTTGCGGGCTACTTGGCCAGAGAGAGGGGAGATGAAATCTGGAGGATTCTGCGACCAAAACAAGCTTGAGCGACTCGCAGAGGACCGGGGATCCTTTTATAGTTGCTGGCCGAACTTCTGGTGAGTGGAGGGCAAGCCTTCTACCACCGACTTCTCGCCGGAGAAGGAAGGTAGTTGGAACTCCAAATCTCTCGTGTGTTCGCACGAGAGATTGGATGGAAATCAAATATTGTAATTGGGCTCAGATGGAAGGGGATTCCTCAAAGAATCTCCCTTCCAAATCTGGGAGGAGATCTCTGAGGGATCAGGGAGTATCCCCCCTCCATTCCTCGTCGAAGAAGGATTCCTCCCCATTAATGACAGAGGGACCTGTTTGTAAGAGTAGCGAGGAAGTTAGGGGGTTTGTGAATGATTTTCAAAAGATAGGGGCCAAAATGTAATTGGATGTACTAATTTGCAAAGTAGGTCAAGATGACCTCCCCTTAGGTCCAAATTTTGATACAAACATAATTTGGACCTAAAGAATCCAATGATGAAGTTGGATTTTAGGTTTGACCACGTTTAACTGGACTTTTTGCATAAAAACCTAAATTAGGTCAATTAATGAGCTACGACCCTAATCTAGGTCAAAATAGGTTCCAAAGGTCAAATTGAAGGTTCTAAACCCTAGGGGTTATTTTTCCATGAATTTTAGAGGGTTTAATTGATTTTTATCCTGACCAGAACCCTATTGAATTAAGAGGGTTTGTTTTAGGGTTACCAAATGTTATTTAATTCCTGGATTGCACATGAACCCATTTTTGATTGAACCAACCCACTTTTTATCTTATTCAGATCATTTGACCTATGTTTTGCCTCTGAGAAATCCCATTTATATACTGCAATGGTAAAATTACAGTTTTACCCTTTATTTCATGTTTTCTTCTCAGAACACGTATTCCTTCAATTAAGCCCTCCTCCAAGTTATGTAGGAGCTTTTATTCTCTTTCTTAGGTTAAGATGAGCTAGTTAGGGTTCATGATGAGGCTCTCATCACTAACCTCAATACACCTTCCTGATGCTTCTTGACCTCTTAAATTAAACTAAACCCTAACAAACAGTCATCTCTAACTCCACTAGAGTTGGAGAAGACATAGGCCTATGTAGAGCTCCATACCTTAAAATATCAAATTAATAATTGAAACAGAATCCTTAGGTCATTAATAATCAATTTGAAGCTCTACACGAAGTTCTATGGGCTGAAGGCCAATTTCGACTCGTCGGAGCTCGCCGGAGCTCCAGGGAGTCCAGATAGTGGCTGACAGTGCATAAAATTCATTAAACAAGCCATTAAGGATTTGAAAAGCCTCCTGAGGTCGCAAGGAACCTCAAGAACTTGTTAATTAGCTCAATTGGTGATTAAAACACAAAATATGCAATGAATTCAAAAAGATCGCGATCTGAGTTTGCTAGAACTTAGACCAAGTTCTCTCACTCAATTGAGTAGAGGGAACAAGTTAATGGGGAGTGGCGATGGTAATGGACTATTTATTTAAGTGAATAACTCATCTTTGAGCCGCCATTGACAGCAAGCTCAGAAATGAGGTGAAATTTAGGCATTTTAGGTGTAGGCGATTATTTGTCAAATTAATATGAAAATCGGGGCCCTTAGATGATGACAAGGTGATGGAGGGCCCCAGTGCATTTGTTCTAACCTTGGAAACCTCCGCCATAGATAGTGGAGATCACCGGTGAAGGTAGAGGTGGATTAAGCGTTTTAGGTGATAAAATCAAGAAATTGATATGTTAGAAATGATCATGGAAGATTAGAGAGTGTGATCAGTGATTTAAAAAGATAAAAAGATGCTCCAGTCAAGCTCAAAGAGCTCACCAGAGCTGAGGAAGATGATGGAAAGAGCTAACATTTAACCTAACTAAACTACCTAATTAACTAAACTAATTACTCTATCTTACATGTCCTACTATTACCTTGACGAAGGGGTTGAGAAATCTCCATCGAAGGTCGTAACGGAGGAGGAAATTAAAGGGTGTTGGAAAGAGCTTTGGCGAGAAGTTGAAGGTGGCGAGGAAGAGGAATTGATGCTCCAAGGTCCTGTCACGATCGTCCGGAGAGGAAGAGGAGGTGAGAGAGACGAGTCCCTCGTGTGGAGGAGCTCCGATAGGGGGATGAGAGGTTGCTAGAGGTGAGCGACGAATAGCCTATCATCGGCTACAGTGGGGGAAGAGGGAAGGGAGCCGACTCTTCAAATCAGAGAGGTGGAGAGGTATTTATAGGTTGCGGCGATGACAAAGGGGCTTGAATCTGGACGGAATTGTGTTTAGGTGCAAGGTAATCATCGGCATCTTCTCCGATGCCAGTGAGATTATAGGATTACAGCTTCATCCAAATCGATGGATGGAAAGGTGGCGGTGGACAGTGATCAGAGGGTGATAATACCACCTGTCGTCAGCCGTTCAAACGACTGAAGAAGAAACGAACGAGAAGTGTACATAGGGACCTGAATGTGAGGAAAGATAAGAACCTAAGTGAAGGAAAAGGACTCGATTGTAATGAAACCTAAGGACTAAAATGTAAAATAAAGTTTTCAAGGCTTATTTTAATTTTAATCTTTTTCAACTTTTTATATACGATTATAAATTAGACAAATATTATATATAAACCTTGGATTTACATTTTCTACCTTTTTAGCTTAATTTATTTAATTAAGTAAAGTTACTTAAGTTATTACATACTTAGGTATAAATTATGCTTAAGTTAATTAACACATTAATTAGGTAAATAATTAATGATATTTCGAGTCCATTTATTGATTAAATTATTAATAATTTTAATTGACTTATAATTTAGCATTTTTAACCTATTTTAAGGTCCTTTAATGATTTATCTCTTATTCTATAATTAACCCTTATATATACATATTTCTAGCTAATTAACTAGGGAAACTAGTTAATTAGGGGTAATTAGAAGCCATGATGATCCTCTCATCATGCTCCTGGGTTAGTTCGTTTGGGAGGTAGGCTACTCAATATCACTAAACTAGCTTGTTCTGAGAGCACTACCTTCCTAGGTGCTTGGGTTCTCAGCCTACGCTTCGGCGTACAGACATCCTTCAAGAACTTAGCGTAAGCTGGGATATGCTTGATTGCTTCGAGAAGAGAAATATTAATCTGAACTTATTTGAAAATCTCTAACAACTCCTAATTATCAACTACATTTTTCTTTTTCTTTTTCTTCATTTTCTCTAAGGCCTTAGGGTATGGTGTTTGGGTTTGAATTGGTTTAATCTTCTGGTCCTCGGGTTCCTCCTGCTCATCCACAGAATTAGGCATCTCAGGGAGCGAGGTTACGAGAGGGGTCGGCCATTTGGGGTCTTGGGTTTTAGCGTCGCTTCTCAAGGTAACGACGTTGGCTGAGGTGTTGGGACCATGGGTAGATCCTTGAGAAGAAGAGGAGGGAGCACCAAGCCCAGGGGGTGTCTGTGGGGCTTGCTGGATCATGTGGGCATGCCCAGGATTGGCTTGGAACCCTTGAGGATTGGGGCCTCTGTTGATCACATTTCTCAGGTTCGGTTGTGGTTGAGAAGGAAGGGACCCCTATTGTTTGCAATTTAATAGCTGGCTCAATTGTCCCTTCACTAATGTCATTTCCTCCTGATGTTTCTAATTCATATCAGCCATCATTTTTATCAGCGTGTCCATTTGGTTTTGTGGGGGGGGGTGCCCTATTCTGATTCTAGGGTGGTCTAATCGGTGGACCTTGTTGATAGGAGGGAGGGTTTGGCCTGGGTTGGTTCTGGAATTGGTTTGATTTTTTATTTGTCTAGGCAAAATTCGGGTGATTACACCATCCGACGTTGTAGGTGTTGGAGAAGGGGTTAGGTTTGGAGTAACCTTGTGATGAGAGCCTCATCATGAGCCATAACTAGCTCATTTTGACCCAATAAAGAAGATAAAAGCTCCTACATAACCTAGAAGAAGGCTTAACTGAAGGAACAAGTGCTTTGAGAAGAAAACATGAAATAAAGGTTAAAACTGTAATTTTACCATTGCAGTACATAAATGGGATTTCTCAGAAGCAAAACATAGGTCAAATGGTCCAAATAAGATAAAAAGTGGGTTGAGTTAATCAGAAATGGGTTTATGTGCAATCTAAGAACTAAATGACACTTGGTAACCCTAAAACAGACCCGCTTAAATTAATAAGGTTTCGGTCAGAAAAAAAAGCAATTAAACCCTCTAAAAATCATGGAAAAACATCCTCTATGGTTTAGAACACTTAATTTGGCCTTTGGAACCTAGTCTGACCTAAATCAGGGTCCTAGCTCCTCAATTAACCTAATTAGGGTTTTTACGCAAAATGTCCAGTCAAACGAGGTCAAACCTGAAATCCAACTTTGCCATTGGATTCCTTAGGTCCAAATTATGTTTGTACCAAAATTTGGACCTAAGGAGAGGTCATCTTGACCTACTTTGCAATTTAGTACACCCAAATCACAAATTAGTCCCTATCTTTTGAATACCTTTGCAGAGAGCCCCCTAGGTTCTTCGCCTCCTTTGCAAACCGGTCCTGCCGCCATTACTAGGGCAGAACCGAGCTCTGGCGAGGGATTGCTCTCTAATCCCTCAGAGATTCCCTCCCAGAAATGGAAGGGGGATTCTCTGAGGAATTCCCTTCCTTATAAAGCCAATTACAATCGCTGGTGTGAACCCAATCTCTCGTGCGAACGCACGAGAGATTTGGGTATCCACCTTCCTTCCAACTCCGGCAAGCCGACAGACCTAATTGCGCGCTCTCCACGCGCTGACAGGAGCGGCCAGCACCTATAAAACACCCCCCAGACCCTGCCGCAGGACCCGAGCTTGATTTGGCCGAGTGTCCACCCCCAATTCGTCTCCTCCTGCCCGGCCAAAAGTCCCAGCAAGCTCCGGCGAGCCCCCCTCCCCTCTCTCTTCGCTCTGCCACAAAACCAGTGGCAGAGTTAGCTTCCTGACTTCCCTCCGCGTCGCGCAGTACCCGCGCACGCCGCCTCAGCCCCGTTGTCGCCGCCGTTCTCCCCCACTGGGCATCATCTTCTCTGGCGACAGCAGGTACTGCTGTCCGCCTTCCGTCCCCTTTCATCCTTACAATTAGGTTAGAACTCCTCTCCATCCTCTCCTCTCTCTTTTCCCCCTGTTATCTCATCTGATTACCCCTCGACCGACGCTGACCACCCTCATCTTCCACATCACCGACCGACCTCCGGCGAGCCGCTTTCACCATTCCAGCCCCCCACACGGCTCGCCAACCACCTCGAGAGCTCCGCCTCACCACCAGGAACTCGCTCCACCCCACAACTGCCACTCCAGACCTCCATAATCACCCCCCGAACAACCCACCATCTCCGGTCACAGGTTGACCTAGGCACGCACGCCTAGGCCGACCTGCGGCCTGCAACATCGTCCACCGCCTTCGCCGTGCCACGGCGAAGGTCTCTAGCTGATCTGATTGGGCCGAGAGGCTCGTTTTGTGCATGACCGTGTTTGAGCTCCTGCCGCCAAGGACGACCTCTGATGAAGCTCCAACGAAGCTCCAGGCACCCGGTCTCCCAGGCTACAGGTGCTGCATACTCTCGCAAGTGTCGCGAAGCAACCGAGGCCAGCCAGTAGCGCAAAGGAGTCAACAGCTTGGGCAATCGAGCGACAAAACTCTGCGGGCGCGTGTGAAGGCGAGACCAGATAGTCCCACATCATGGGATTGCAACACTCAGGTACCATATAAGTTGTTTTTGTGTTTTCGTCTTAGTGCCTCCGGAAGCACAAGGGTGAGGTCCCTCAATGCCCTCACACACGCCTCGTCCGCGACTTGACCTCGTGGATCTGGCGGATCCTACCCGACCTGAACCTACGCACTCCTCGCGCATCACACCACCTGCAGGTGCGCCTGGTCCCGGGTACGATCCGACCCGATTATGGCTGTGGCTCTGGGAGAGCGTCCCTGAGTGAATTGCTTGAGAGAGAGAGACGTGTGGGTAGAGGGAAAAAGGATAGGTTTTGCTCTGTGTAGGCCTGAACATTGAGGAAGAAAGACTTGGTCGCGAGAAGGAAAAGAGAGAAGGAAGAAGGAAAGGCAGGAAGAACAAAGAGACCAATGAAGAAAGAAAGAAGCCTTCACAGGAGAAGAAGAAGGAGCAAGACAGAGAAGAAACAAGGTAGAGAAGAAGAAGAAAGAAAGAAGCCTTCGCAGGAGAAGAAGAAAGAGAAGAAAAGAAAGCAAACAAAGCAGCAAAAAAAGAAGAAACAGAGAGACTGCAGAGGAAGAAGAATAATCAAGAAGAAAAGGGAACATACTTTTAAGACGTCTGATCACAAGATCAGACGTCCAATTTCATTTCTTTTTGTCCTAACTAATTTTAATCTCATACATTCATAGTTGAATTGATATTTTGAGTAAATTAGAGTGTTCAATTACATTTTGACTAGTAGTAAATTCCATTTGATCCCTGTGATCGACCTCGGATACTCCTATTTTCGAGTAATAAAATTCTTTATATTTGTTTAAACGTTTTGTCGGTTGTACTACAACGTGATATACTTTAAACCCGCACAAAAACGTAGACAACACCTTGGATGGCCTGGGCATCTTCAAAGATAGAACGTACTGAAGGGGAGGAGGGAGAGTAATTAGGGTTTGAGGGAGCAAAGGTCCCCCGCTGGAACATGTTAGGGGTTGTTCTAGGTACATTTGGTTCATTGGTTGCACCAAATCTACATTGTGAGCTCCTTTTACTAGGGAGAGGGTCTGTAGTGGGTTTCGGGGTTGGTTCAACAGCTCATCAATCTTTTTGTCCATCAACTCAACTCGATCCAACTTTTTGGCTATAATGTCCATGTCAACCATTCCAGAATGGCTTACATTTCAAAGATCTCACAACGAGGTTGACTGGATCGATTAATTTGGGTCATGGAGGCATTGTTGAGTGAATTTTCGCTCATAGATTCAAAAAGTTCAAATGCACTCTCCTCATCTTTGTTCAAAAAGTTGCCTCCACATGAGGCGTCAACAAAGTTCCTAAGGTTGCTATCTAGACCATGGTAGAAGATTTGGGCCAATTGCCACCTTGGAACCTCATGGTGTGGGCATTTTCTCAACAATTCATTAAATCTTTCCCACACTTCATGGAATTGTTCTCCACCTTGTAGTGTGAATGTGGTAATGACTCTTCTGAGGGCATTGGTTTTACCTATGGGGAAAAGTTTCTTCAAGAATGCATGCCTCAGTTCTTCCCAGGTGGAGATGGGTCTCCTTAAGGTTCTAAGCTAGTGAGATGCTTTGTCTTTTAGGTAGAAAGGGAACATCTTAATTAAAATAATATTTAAGCTAATGTTCCTTCGTTTCACAATCCGGGTGATCCGGTCTAGGTCCTCTAGGTGTTGGAAGGGGTCCTCATTTGAGCTCCCATGAAAGTGGCTTTGAATTAAGCTCAGGACATTTGGTTTTAGCTCAAAATCATCTCCCCCTTCGGGGACCCTAAGATGTGGCTCGATTCGAGTAGCAGACGGATCATAAAAATTACGGAGAGGCCTTGGTTGGCCCTTGGAAGGTTGTGGTGGGTTAAGTGGGGGTTGCTCTTGTGGGTTTTGCAATCAGTGTATGGCTTGCATGATGGTTTGGATCTGTTTTTATTGAAGTTGGTGGTTGGCAGAATTTGGGCATGAATGATGGCCATAGCATTGGATTGAGGTTGGTTCTCAAACTCATCAATTCTTGGATTGGCCATTTCCTTTGAAAAATCATGTCTCCTCTTGATTTTCCTTTCTAAAACAAACAGCTTAGGATGAAGTGATTGTCTCCTGTGCATACACTAGAGAAGAACGGGGAGGGATGCGGAGAGAGACAGGTGCGAGAAGTGTGTGTACAAACAAGAAAGCAAGTCTAGTCCTTATAGTGTATACCTTAGGTGATCTAGAAGCCTCAAAGGGAATGATCAAATCTGCAAGCACTTAACCTCCCTTCCCGATGTTAATCTGGCCAGGTTGATTACGAGGGGATTGAGGGGAAGGTTATTTCTCTGGCTTGCGTTGTCGGTTCCGTAGACCCCACAACCGTGGTCGTTTGACACTTCCCCACAGCCTAGACACCAGATTTTATAAAGGGAATGAAGGCCAAGTGCTTAGCAAACCTAATCACACCTCAAAGACTTAGACTAGTCTTGCCTAGGGCATGTCTACTCCATTTTAATGAGGGCTAGGTTAGTGCTTGTGCTCAGGATATGTGATGAGGCATTGTTTGGGGTTGTGCCTCTTAGTTAGTCCAATTGAGCGTGTGTGTGTACTCAACAAAACATGATTTTCAAACAAGGTTTTTAGGATGTGATGTCTTTTAATGATTCATCCTTGCTTTAGTGATTTTTAGGGTTAAAATTCCTTAATGTCTTCAAACAATGTTCAAGTGGGCACACAAGGTTTTACACTCAAAGGGCGAAAGTCAATTTCTTTTAGAGTGATGTGACCCTAGAAAAATAACCCTAGCATTCATGTAGTTCTACCAGGTGAGTTGATTTTAATTATGGTGAGTGGTGCGACCCAAGTCAAATCATGGTGACTTCACAAACACCACTCAAAAGAAAAAAGAACACTCCAGAAAGCTTTCAAGAACATTAGAGTGTATCTTTTTTTGGTTGGGTGATGAGTTTGGAATGTGGGTCAAGTAGCCAACCATTCACCACGCCAACTTTAGATTTATATATATATATTTGTATTTCTTAAGCAAGCAAACACTCGATGAGTGGAGTGATACTAACAAGTCTTCGCAGCACTCTACTCTGTATCTACCTTCTTGAATCACGCTCCTTCGTCGCCCAAGTGCCGAGTTCCTGCAATCAACAAGTAGAGAAAGGAAAGTGAGTCAAAAAATGTGAATAGTAATGTAAGATAAAAGCTACAAAAGAAATCCGTTGCCTCCCCGGCAACGATGCCAAAAACTGACGTGCGCAGAACGTGTTGGTTTAATTATGCCATTGTAGTATACATTCACGCGTCGATTTAATTTAAGATTTGGATTTGGTGAGTCCAAGTGTCGATCTCAGGGAGGCATGAAATTAGATTAGTTTTAGTCGCTTTGGGTGTCACAAAATGGTAGCGTGGTTTGCTTGCGAAAACGAGAGAGAGAGAGAGAGTAGGGTTAGAGCTTGCTTTTAAACCATGACAATCACTTTAAGGAGATGTGAACTACGATATAAGAAGCAACATTAACATATAACATGTAATTAAAGTTTGTTTACAAATACAACAATAGATGAAAGCTTAAAATAGTACAACATAAAACGAGGGTGTGAGAGAGTGTGAGGAGGAGGCGAGGTGGCCACGGTGGTGGAGGGGGGCTCCGTCGGCGGCTCGACAACTCCAGGGAGGATATGGGGTGTAAGTTAGGAGAGGGCTAGTGTTGCATGGAGAGTGTGTGTGAATTGAATGCTTTTGAATGGGATGGTTGAGGGGGTTTATATAGTAGAAGAGGGCTTCCAAAAGAGGTATGGTTCTTTAGTGACGTCCAGTACATTGCTATATCCTTTCCAGAAGCGTCGCTGAAGTCCCCTACCTGCCGGTCCGTGGGCTCGTGCTTCTTCTCTCAAGACGTGCCTACGCATCCTCAGCTGTCGGATTTGAGGCGCAGATCGCCATCAGATGGTTGAGGGCACGCCATGTCGCCCCCCCCCCCCCCCCCCCCGCTGCGGCAGAGGGTGCTTCTTCTCCTGCGATCCGTGTGCTTGCACCGTAAGCTGTCCAATCGTGCATTAACGATTGGGATTGCATGCGACCGGGTGTGCTGGATCGCGCCTCGCGTGCGATGAGCGCACGTGATCGCGCGCGTCGGGCAATCTCTCATATGGAGGTGCCGCGTGGCTACGTTTTAGCCACCCAATCGAAAATCATTGGCGAAATTTCATCCATGCGCACACTCCGCGGATTTGAAGCGCTGCTAGCAATTTGAACGGGCGCCTTCGGGTGTGGGATGGAGGTGCTGACCGTTGTACCATTGGCGCGAAAAGGTCGCGTTCTCCGCGAATCCTCAGCCGTCCGATCTTTGATGGACGGCCTAAAGTGGCTCCTACATGCGATGAAGAGAAGCAACAGTGGCTTGCAACGTGTGATCGTTTGACACGTGGCGGGTTTGTGGCCACTGATCCTTAGATAAATGGTTACAACTTCTCAGGCTTGTTGTGGGAGCTCCGGATGTCGGATTAAGGCGATTTTGAGTCTGTTGGACTCTATTTATCGATTTGGATCCATCCGTATGGTCCGATTGCTCATTTGAGGCATGTTTCAACATACACTTGTACACATGGGCATTAAACATTAATTATAAGAAATCTTAATTCGTAATGCATACAATGCTCCCATGTCCATCATGGTATGTTATTAGCATGCCTATACCCTCAAAATAAACTCTAGTTGATGGAATTATCATCACTGAATGTAGAGTTATCAATCTACCTTCCTCTCTGTATGAGAGAGAAGTTCTTCCACCAAGCACTGTAATATTAAAACCTATTGTGTGAAAGTCAACTACTTATTCACTATAATTGTACTTTAGCAAAACAATTAGCTATCTCCAACACATCAATTCGTTAGGTGATGTAGAGACTTAAACATAAATATCTCCTCTCATGAGTTTCCGTTATTTGACCATACCATGGTAAATAAGTATAGTTAAGGGCTTAAACCTTAAATTTTAACTTTTCTATTTTTCTGGCTTAGCGAGAGAAATACTTTGAGTAAAAACTCATCAAAACTCGCGGATAGCCTCTGTGATAACGATTGGGGTGTATGAGGTAATATGGGAGTCTCACCCTATATAAGTTTTCCACACACCCAAACCCTAACTCCCCTCGTCTCCTCATTTCCAACTTTCACGTGTTGCTCCCTTTGTCGGCGGTGACGGCTGCTGTTATAATACAGGTTATTTCTGGGTCTTGTTGATTGATTTCATGTACTTTGTAGCGTTGATCGTCTTTTGTCTAATGGATCATCTACCAAATTGTTGTTCCTTGGTTTTTTTTTTGTGTGAAAAGTGTGTACTCCCAGTTGAGTCAGAATTGCTGTTCTTTGATCTCATTACTTGTTGTTTCGCGAATGATTGCCACAAGTAATAACTCTGATCTCATTCGTGAAACAAAATCAAGCTATTTCATTGCAAAAAATCAAATAACTCTTGTTTATCAATAGTTATTAACAAGTAATACGTCTTGTCTTTGCTCTCTCTTTGCTTAATGTTCAAGAAATCAAAAGTTGGAATCAACTGAATTCCTTGTGTATATTTCATTGTAGATGATGGTATAATGTTTCGATTATATGGAGGACACAAGATACTATTATGTTCTCATTATTTTGGTATTTTCATTTAGCTGCAATTAGATTCCATTTAAAAGAGCCCCCCTGGGTTCTCGTTGGTAACTTGGAAAAGAGACGCTTCGATTACATAAAGGTCATATGGATCTTTCTTTCCTGCCCAAGATTGCTTCCCTTGGATTCTTGTTGGTAACTTGGAAAAGAGACACTTCGATTACATAAAGGTGATAGGGATCTCTCTTGCCTGCTCAAGATTGCTTAGGCACTCATCCAAGACAAGAAGCAAGATGCTAAAGGACATTTGAGATTCCTTACATGTATGCAGACATATGCATATTACTTATTGAGTTGACACAAACTTGATAAATTATGCATGGATTTGTTATTCTAAAAACTTATAAATACAAATACCTATACATACACAACATATATGTGTGTGTATAAATATATCTCTATGTATCTACAGGTCCATGTGTATGTGTATGTACATGTGTATATACAAACACGTATATTTCAACGTATTTATGTTTGTATGCTACCCTTATATGCGTATATGTATGCATAGTGCTCAGAAATTGGTTAAAGTGCATTTTAAAGATCCTAAAAACATTGTAAAAACTAAAAAAGGTGTATATCTAAATCAGACCCTTAGTCTTGCTTTGCTTGTGGCTTGGTTAGGCATAATCAAGATAAAGAAATCAGGTGGCAAGGTTTTGAAAGAGTTGATGAACTAGGGAGTGTCAAAAGTTCTTCCATGTTGGGTTATAGAAATTCAATACTATTCAAATTCCTCTTAGTATCAAGAATGTTAGCAAGGAAAGCCAAGGACAACTAAGATAACCCAAGAATTTGAGTTATTGGGTGGGTTAACTTTAGGATTGCTATTTGGTGGGGTTATCTCAGGATGTAAAACTAAAAGAAGTGATATTAGACATGAGTGGGAGAATAAGATATGCTATAATGTAGTATAAAGATAAGAAGGTATATTTACGATAGATTATCTGTCTTTTAATTTAATTAAAATTTTAATTAACTGAGATCCTAGATAAGGAGAAGTATTTTGAAATTTATAATAAAATTTAACAAAAACTTATCTAATAATTAGATGAGAATTTTTTTTTTTTAAATTATATTAATGATCTTTATTGGAGCTCAAGTAAGTGGAGGACCGTGTAAATTTTCACCACTTATGTTTTATTTCGTGGGTATTTAACTTTGGAGTGGGAATTTAATCCTCTCATTTTTTTTTCCTCTCTTTTTGGCTCATAAAGACCCACCGACCTCTCGCCTCCTCACTCCACCGACAGCCCCCTTCCTCTCTCCTTCCCTCCCCAACGGTGGACGCTACCCTCTCCTCCTTCCCCTGCTCGTCATCCATCTGCTCGCCGTCCAGCTGCCGCGAACGGCCTGCTCACAGACCTGCGGCGGCTGCGCGACCACTGCTGCCGGTGTTGCCGCAGCTACAGCTGACGTGGCAGCGGCTGCTGCTGCTGCTGATTCCATCAGGGTAGCGGCTGCTGTTGCCGACGAGGGGATCAAGTGCAGGCTGTCGCGTGGCCTTGGGGTCCTACGGGAAGTCAGTGCACCCCTCCTCCTCTATTTCTTTGATTTTTTTCCTAGCCCTAGGTTACCCCCAAATCTTAGGGATTTGGGGCATCTTGGTGCAATAAAGATAAATCTTTTGTTACCACCGTCATTTATGCTGTTGTTGTTGTTATTGTGAGGCTAGGTGGAGGTTGGGGGTAGCAACCATTGCAAGGAAGAACAAGGAAGAAGGTTTGATCCCCAATTTCAGGTAGGGGCGTTTTTCCCTCTCTTGTGAAGATTCTCTTTGATTCCCAAGGCTTACAAATGCACTTGTTCGGACAAGAAGTTCTTTTGATTACTACTTGTGGGTTTTGATGTTGCATGTAAGCATCTTAACATGCATTGGGGGATTTTTAATGGCCTTGAGTTCTTAATGGTTTCAAGGGCTTTCATAGTGATTTTACTTGAACTAAGTGATGTAGAATCATGTTTAGAATCTCTCTCCTGGGTGATTTTACATGTGGTTTGTGTGGGGGAATTGATTTAAGGGGGCCTTTGGGGGGTCAATTATGGCCAACCTGCATTTTGCAAGGTGTACCTAACGTTAGGTATGCCATGCCTAATGTTAGGTCTGTTGAAGAAACCTGGATTGGGCTACTCAACCGGCATTTAACGTTAGGTTAAGGATTTCTAATGTTAGATGTGCTGAAAAACCCCAAATTGGGTCGGCCAGCATGCATCTAACCTTAGGACAAATATACCTAACATTAAATGGGCTGGAATGAGAATTTTGGTGAAGAAATTAAGGGAAACAACCCTTAATACTAGTACCTTCTTGGAATGTACATGATTTTATGGGTCTAAATCAAGAGCTAGAAACCTACTATAATCAAGGAGCCTTGAATGTAGGCTTAGGCACTTAAAAAACAATTTGATCCTATTGTGACACATGGAACGTGTAGAGGATCTTGGGCCAATGTATGCCATGTTGTTTCTTGTCTATTTATGACCTTCCAAGGGTTAATGCCCCAACTCGTCTATTATTGTTATGGTGGGCTAGTTACCTTGCTAAATGGAGAAAAGGGAATAAGGATCCTTAAGTTGTCAATGAGTAACCTTGAACCTCTTAAATGTAGGTTTTAGGAGGGTGTCGTGTACACCTCTTAGAACTTAGTTAAAACCTTGGATGTGTAGTTACATATGTGAATATGTATGCTTGAATGCTATCTTTTGAGCTGGTAAAGCTCGATCGTGAACTTGTGACGTGAGTGACAGATTCATCCAAGGGAGGTTGTTTTATGCTAAATAACTAGGGTCAACTGGAATGCTAAGGGGGCTGTATAAGATTTCAACCTAAGCATGGTGGACAGTGGATTCACAGGGAGCTTGGATGCCCCCAAGAAAAAGATGATAGATGCATTCTATATGTGGTTCGAACCTGGAACTAGACAATCCCTGGTGGTAAAGATTGGTTGAGGATCTACATTGGCATGCCAAATCTCTCTTTTTTTTTGATAGTTATTTGAGATATCCTAATGCTAGGAATATTTATGCTAGTTTGTGCCCTGACGCTCCGCATCACAAGTGGTTAAGTGGTACCAGGGAGTTGGATTATTTTTCTTAAAGCCTTTTTCACTGAAGGTTATATTGTTATACGGACATTGCTCTCCTTTATTCTCGTCTTTTAATAGAGAGCTCTTCTTGGTTGGGACTATAACCCCTTCCTTATTCATGGAATCCCTCTTGATATTTATTTTTAAGAAGCTAAATCATTTTTGAGTGTTTGTGCTCATAGGGTGGCAACAACACGGGGAGTTGTCTTGTGGGTTGAAAGCCTAAATGGAAATATAGAACCTAACTTCCAATTATACTAAATTGAAAGTAGTGTGGGGTATTCTAACGATATGAATTGAATTGAGGCTATTTTAAGAAAATCGATGTTAAGATTGACGTGCTTCCAATTATACTTATTATTTGTCAAGATGTGGCGATAGATGCAAAAAAATCAAATGATTATTATTTCTTTAGCTCACTCTGCTAGTTTTCTTTTTTGTGTTTTTACTGGTTTTAGATGCAGGGTGTGCTCATCGATTTTATGTCGCTTATTGTTGTTCCATGGTGTGGTGGTGGGGTGTGCCCATCTATTTAAATTGTATTATGCATGCACGGTACATGTTGCATGTACAAGTTTTTGGGAAAATATCCGATAAACAAGGGAAATTCTATCAGATTTTCGGTAGGTTTCGACTCTGCCTTTAATGAAAAGTTGACTTTTCGAAGAGGTACCTAATTAAAAATGGGCTTTAAGTCTGGTACTGAAGGCATCTTGTACCGGTCTTGGAGACCAGTATCGGTATTGGATGAGTTCAGTAGCCATGGCAATTGGTGCCCAGTAGTAGTGCTGAAGTTTAGTATCGATATCAGCACGCTATGGCCAGGTAGCACCAGTACCTAAGATTGGTACTGGTGTACTTGTTCCACCCTGCTTGAACTCTAAGAAGAAGGTTAAAAGTTGATTGAATCTGCCTAAGCAAAGGATTGAATCCAGAATGTTGAACCTGTAATGACTCAGTTAGAGTCTAATAAAGGGAATGCTTGGATCCTAAGGTCTTTTCATAAAGACTCTAGGTGATCCACTAGGTCTCGAGGGTTTAATTTCGGACAGGTAACCCAATAGAATTAAATGATGGTAGGTCAACTATGTGAGCTCATAAGGATGCACTCTTGGACTTGGTGAACATGGGTTCACTACTTGGGTAAAGGACCTGAGTTGTTGTGGTAGCTGGAGGCTACTAAGGAATCTGCCTTGGAACTTGGAAAGTTCCCGGTGATAGGTCTTGGGTTGTCATTGGTATTTGGTATATGAATGTACTCGAATCTGACTCAATGCGGAGGTACGCGTGACTCTAGACTTTGTAGGTGATCGTATGCGCAGTGGAGGACGTATAGGGTACTTGTTTCTAGAGGCTCACTTGGCAACAGAATTTGCCAGGGTACCATGATGGATTGGTTGAGACCTCGTTCGACGGTGGATTGTGAGGGCACATCCGCAGATTGCGTTCCTACTGAGAGCTGCTCCTATTGGGAGCATTGGTGTGGCTTGACAGTTTTGGCCAATCCTATGATAATAATATGGTTTTATCTATGACTGGTCCTCGTTGGACACAAATTTGGGCTTGTGCTTCGTGATCGCAAGCCATAGGCCTGAGTAACTCCTAAGAGGCTCGACTCTTCTGACTGAAGTCAACAACGTACTCGATACATTGAGAATAGGCATGCCTTTCTCAAGGATCAACAGACTTGCTAGGCTCTCCCGTGACCAGGGTGAGACTATCAGGTTGGAATTTAAAGGAAATGATGCATCTCAATCTCCTCTGTGAGAGAGGGATGATTCTCAGAATTTGATCACTGAGGACAGTGAAAGAATAAATTTCATATTACTAAATAATGGGGAAAAAGGAGAAACTTGATTAATGAGTTTTGGACCACAATAATCAGTCAGGTTGAACTGGGTTTGGGAGTTGAAACCTGTGGTGTTGAGTTGGGTTAATTAATGAAACTGTACACTACCTTGTGTTTTTTTTATTGTGATATAGTTGTTTGTTCCTTACTGGACCGATTGGTTCATCCCTACTTTGACCTACTTTCAGGTGTTGGTGTCGTGTGTCATTAACAGTCGGGCTTTGTCCCTGCGTGGGTTTTAGCCGAGATTTCTAGCAGGTAATTGTTTATGCTTTTTCATTGTAACTTTCTATTTAGCGCATGTTTAATTTTTGCTTTTCTTTATCAATTATGTGCCATCCTTCCAGTACTTTCTTCCATTTTATGTATTAAATGGAACCCTTTTATAGCTTGACTTAGCTGGGTACAAGTTGAATTAAATAGATTAGCACCTTTTATGTTGCCATTTCTCGGAACTCCGACTCTTATTTAGGGGCTTGGGTTTTGGGGCATAACATGTTTGATGATATGGTTGGTCGTCGTGAAGAATAAAATGAAAATTGCCACTTAGTTTTGGTTAAGATTGGGCCATCTATAGGTGTTGGGCGATGTATGTGGAGGCCAATAGATGTCTGATGAGTGGCGCAGACTAAAAGCACTAGAGGGGGTGGATAATGCTTTGGCGGTAAACTAATGCTAATTAAAAATTAATTAAGCTTGAAATAGAAGCAAGCAATTTAAATTATAAATTATTCACAAACTACAATACAAAATTTATAGTGGAAACCCTAAATCAGGTAAAATTCAATGCTTAGATCTTTCAATATAAGATTTTACCCCAAATCAATCTTGGAAGTTTTGGGGGTACCAAACCCTTAGTACAAACCCTCTTGATTTCCAAATTAAGAATAATCTCTCTTACTTGAGAGGAGAGGAGCCCACAATCCGGGCCCTCATATTACAAGTGAATTGAATAGAGAGTAAAACTGAAAACATATTTTTTGCTCTTATGGATAGCCAAAAAAAGATTTGCTAATAAATGAATGAAAGAGCTATCTAGAATGCATGAAAGAACTCCCTTAGTGATTGTGAGAAGGTGATGCAACTTGGAGTTGAAGTGATGAAGCTTCAAGCAAGTAGATGTTGAAGAACCAAAGCTCTAAGCACTTCTAAGAACACCAAAAGTCTGATTTAGCTGAATATGAGCTTGAAGGTGCTTTTGAATGTGATGTAGGGTGTTCTCTTAGCATCAAAGAGTGGGAAATGCACTCCTACATAGAGAGGTGTATTTGGACTAAATTTATTGTGCACCAGATCCCTTATCAACGTTCAAAAAGTTTCTCTTTTTTATTTTCCAACTGCTAAGTAAATTGGTTAAAAAGTACTTTAACTAATGTTAGGTACATGTCATCTAACGTTAGGTGAAATATCTAACTTTAGATGCTCAGTTAAGTACAAACTTTGCTATCTCCTAATCACACTCTTGTTGGCAGAGGAGGGACTCTCTAACGTTAGGTAATGTTTGTCTAACGTTAGGTCAACTGTTTAACGTTAGGTATAAAGTTCAATATAAACTTCATTATCTCCTAATGGGTTGGCACCAAACCTACTATCTAATGTTAGTTAATCAATAGTTAACGTTAGATGACCTGTAAAAAGCCTTATAACTATCCTAAGGGTGAATTTAGATTCCCATAAAAAGATTGAAGGCATGCATTATAACTCATAAACTTAGACATTTTAACCTATTTAGGATATGTGTGGTGTTCTTGTGAAATTTGTATATAAAATCCCTAAATTTATGCTAATATGAAATATAATTGGGGCTTTTCTTACATTCTAAAAAGTATAAAATTACAACTCATTTTCTATGTTACAAAGAGACTTACTACACAAAGTCTTGACAAACTTGATCCCCTCCTTCTTGGCTTGGATTTCATCAAATTGACTTTAACCTGAAAATCATTTTTACAACATCCATGCATAAAATTCAATTTTAATTTCAATTATTTGAGGTGTTTGTTATCATCAAAACCATTGTTAAAGGATAATGTTGTGCCTAATTACTTATATACCTACATTCTCCTTTTTAATGATGACAAACATTCAATGGAGATATTGAAAACCTCTCCCTTACTAAGAGTTCTCTTTTAACAATCGTGGAAAATCATGAAGAGCAGCACATAGCTAATAACATACATATCATCCTCCTTTTGGCGTCATAAAAAAGATCGAAGGAGGCATATGATGTTCATATTTCAACATATGAGAATATAGCTTCATATATGACATCATAGAGAAGATGGAAATGGGATCATAACATGATAGCATAAGGTAATGTAGTTCATCATGCATACCATCATATATTGCTCATATATAGCCAATAAAAGCTCTCAACAAAAGCACCATAGGAAAGCACTATAAGCCATAGGAACATCAAAACCATAAGCTTTAAACAAATGCAAGGTTCAATAAGGAAATAGAAATAATAGTTAATACATGCCAATACAATAAACTAAAAATGTTTGTGCAGCCCAAGTTCTTACAAGTACATCAAATGCCAAAGCTAGAGTACTAATATCAATATGGCTTCTTAGAACTAAGACTAGATATGGCAACACTGGACTAGTTACGATGTTTTCCCTTCCCTTTTCCCTTGGATAAAGCTCGAATGTCTTCCTTGGTGGAGGAAACGTCTTAGCGAACATCTAAGAGATCTTGAGCAAATTGGTGATGAACATTGACATAATAATTGCTATATGCCTCATTTTGAAGGTGCATACTCTCTATGGAACTTTCTAAGTAGTTAATCCCGCCCACTATATCCTGTATCGTATAAGAATCATAGTTCATGCATGGATTGGGATGAGTGCTAGCTCATTCCCAAGGATGTGGTCGCGGGACAGCCTCTAAATAGTAGTCGTACAGGTAGGAAGGCTCATAAGAACTCTCTCCTGCCTCTCCTTGAGGTTTATTCTACTCCATATGATCATCCTCTTCTTTTTCTTCCTCATCATCATCATCATCATCAAGAATGTGAATCTTTTGCCTAGTGGTGATATTGAAGTAATCATGCTCCTGAATTTTTGAACATTGAAGAGAATCAAGGTGAATGCCATAGTGAGATGCAATACGAGCTATGATGTTGGAGAAAGGAAGGAAGTGCACAGGTTCTTTGATCATTTCATCAAGGATAATTTTAGTCCAATAAAGAGGTTTCCTGATGAGAACGACATAAGTGATAAAAGCAAGATCAAAGGAGATATGATTGAAGCCACTTGATTGCTTCTTTGGAAAAAGGCTATAATAGAGAATTTGAGCAATCAACTTGGGAAGTTGATACATAGAGTTAGGTGTAAGACAATAGTTTCCCACAATGGCATTATTTAAGGGTCCCAAGTCCCTTAGAATGCTTTGATAACCAAGATCATGGGCAAGAGACTGAATAGTTGACCTATGATGTGGAACACCAAATATACCAGTAAGACGACGGGAGTCAAGGACAATGTCACGACCAAAGAGGTGTGTTTAAGAATTTTTCTTGCACTAGGATGATTGGATCATGCGATGTTGCATACCAAACTTTTGTTAGATAGGGACAGTGGGAGGCATTTTGATTTTAGTCAAAGTATGTAGAAAAGTCATTCACATCAAAGAGAGATTTTAAGTCAAATTTGTGAAAGTCATCCCATATAATAGATCGTATGGGATGCGCCGTAAAGGATCCGAATTTAGTGAGACAGCCTCATCAGAATTGGTGTATCTAAGGAGCTCCAATTGAAAAGGGTCTAAGGGTGCATCACTTGAAGCATCGCTTTAAATGTCGTTGGCATGCCCACGGTATGTCGTCGGCATTGTCGGCATGTCGGTGAAATAGGTGCCCATGTCGAGATTGCTGGTGGTTTTTTTGACTACTTATATTGTTTTTGTCGGTATGCGTTGGCATGCCCTCGGCATACCCACAATGTGCCCTTGGCATGCTCATTGGTATGCCCATCGAAAAACGGGCATTTTCACGGTGTGGCCTCGGCATGCCCACGAAATGCACACTTAGAATTTCATCGGCATGGTATCGAAATCGGCATTTCGAACCTTGACTTGAAGATGTCGGTCCCTTCCCCTTGTCCTTTTAGAATTTAGGTGCCATTTCAAGGTTAGGAAAGGGTTTGAGAGAGCATAGGTTAAAGCTTGATGAAATCACTTTAATAGGGTAGAAAATAGGGTAACTAACGTTAGGTATGGTATATCTAGTGTTAGTTCTGAAGACTGGTGCAGGCTAACAGTGAACACAGGAACTAACGTTAAGTGATGAGTACTTAACGTTAGATGGTGCGTAGACTGCAAATATGAAAAGAAAAATGTGGGTTTTGATGCACAAATCAAGATAAGGATGATACAAGATGATGTGGGTCTGCATTGAACATACAATCACTACAGGAACCATTAAGCATTATCACAACAAAAATCACCAAATTTTTTTGACCTAGAACAAGATAAAAAAGCACAAGAGATTGAGAGAAAAAGGATGTATACCTTAAGCACCACCCTTTGAAGCTTGAGATCTAACGATAGATCTCTACAAAAGTAAGATCAATCCCTTCAAAAATGGTGAAGATATGGAGGACGTGGGTGGCTTTCCTTTGGGTTCTCTTGGCTTGAACGAGGGTGAAATGAAGGTGAAGTAGAGATGACTTGCAAGGGTTAAAAGGAATAAGAAAAAGATTGTAACAATTGCAACTCCACACTAAAGATCTTGGAAATCAAATGTTACTTGTCCATTGTACCATACCTCCAACCTATATCAAGAGATCCTATTTGATGAATATTTCTAGGTAAAATGCAATCTTATTAGGCCTTGATATCACTAATCTTATATGGACCCAATTTTCTTCTAATTTCATAAAGTCTCTTATAATTAAGTGGTTTAGTGAAGATATCTGCTAATTAATATTCCATAGAGATAAATTTTAATTTGATAGTACGTTATCTCTAAGGAAATGATGCCTAACATCTATATGTTTGGTCCTAGAATGATTAACTCTATTTTTAGAGAGATTTATTGCACTTGTATTATCACAATTAATGGTTATGCAATCTAGGTTTAAATCAAAATCTTTAAGTGTTTGTTTCATCCACAGTATTTGTGAACAGGCCAAGGCGGCGACCATATATTCTGCCTCGATGGTCGATAGGGCTACACAATTTTATTTCTTGGAAACCAAGAGACAAGTGAGTCACCAAAAAATGTTAGGTGCCACTAATACTCTTATGATTTGTTCTAGAGTCCGCATAATCCGTATCACTATAGGATATAAGATCCAAGCTTGCAGATTTTTGGTAAAATAAACCAAAATCATAAGTATCAACTAAATATCTAAAAATCTATTTAACTTTATTTAAATGAGATTCTTTAATGTAAGATTGAAATCTAACACATATGCATGTTGAGAATAAAATATCAAGGCTACTTGCTATTAAATATATAAGAGAGCCGATCATACCTCGATATTTCTTTTGATCGATACTCTTACCATTTTCATCCATATCTAGATGAGTGGTAGTACTCGTAGGAGTATTCTTCCCTTTTGATCCTTCCATTCCGAATTTCTTGAGTGTTTTCATGTTAACTCAAGAAAATTCCTTCATCCAATTAAGCAACTTGGAGACCTAAGAAGTACTTGAGTTCTCTCATCATGTTCATCTCAATATTCTCCTGCATCGACTTCACAAAATTCTCACACAAATCTTGATTAGAACAAAAAATTATATATCATCTACATATACTTGCACAACAATATCTTTACTCCATTTAATGAAGAAAGTGGGGCCAACTTAACCCACTTGAAAATTAGATTCCAACAAGAAGGTTCTTAGCTTTTCATACCAAGCTCTAGGAGCTTGCTTAAGACCATAAAGAGCTTTCTTGAGCTTATAAATAAAATATGGATGTTCTAGACCCAAATTCTGGTAATTGCCTCACAAACACCTCTTTTTGAAGAATCCCATTCAAAAAGGCACTCTTCACATCCATTTGGAAGAGTCTAAAATCTAGGTAAGAGGCAAAAGCGAGAAGTATTCTAATTGATTCAAGCTTAGCAACTGGAGTACAGGTCTCATTAAAGTCTATGCTCTCTTCTTAGTTATAACCTTGGGCAACAAGCCTAGCTTTATTTGTGACTACCTTTCTATACTCATCCAATTTTTTCGGAAAGACCCATTTTGTACCAATAACAGTGTGGTCTTTAGGCTTAGGAACCAAATCTCAAACCTTATTTCTCTCAAATTGGTTGTGTTCTTCTTGCACAAATAGAATCCAAGACTCATCTCCTTAAGCCTCTTTAATAGAGTTAGGTTCTATCTGAGAAACAAAGGCATAAAAAATAAACAAACCCCTAAAATTCAATCTTGTTTGAATACCTGTTGATACATCACATAAAATAAGATCTTTGGGATGATATCTTTGAAATGTCCAATCCTTTGGCAAGTCATGAACATTCCGGGTGTTTGGAATATTAGAAGCATCAATAGAAGACGACCCCTCCTCATCATCATCAACTATGGGAGAGGAAGTTGATGTGCATGATTTGTCAAAAAACACACGTAATCTCTTCTCTATGATTGATGTATTATTAAAAACCTTGTATGCCTTGCTACCCATGGAATATCCAACAAAAACTCTATCATCACACTTAGGATCAAACTAATCGTAGTTGTCATTAGTGTTAAGGATGAAGCAACGACAACCAAAAACTCTAAAATAGGAAATCCTAGGAATACAACCGTGAAACAACTCAAATAGGATTTTCTTAAGAATGAGTCTAAAGAGCATACGGTTTAACACATAGCAAGCTGTGTTAATCGCTTTCGCCTAGAAATATTTAGGAAGACCTGATTCTATCAATATTGTTCGAACACACTCTTGGAGTGTGTGGTTTTTACGCTTAACAACTCCATTTTGCTGTGCCGCTATTGGAAATGCGATCTCATGGTGGATCCTGAATAGCTCACAAAATTCGGTAAAACTCTCATTCTCAAATTCTCTACCATAATCGCTCCTAATACCAGAGATACAAACACTTTTCTCAGTTTGTGTTCCTTTGGCTAACCTAGAGAACTCTACAAAAGCCTGATCCTTAGATCTAAGAAAAATCACCCAAGTAAAATGCAAAAAATCATCGACAATAACAAAACAAAAACAACAATCATTTAGTCTGTCATGTCTAGTTGGTCCAAACAAGTCAAAATGGAGTTTCAATGGTCTAGATGTTGACACAACTCCCTTACTTTCAAAATAAGACTTTGTTAATTTTCCTTTTTCACAAGTATTACAATATGGTCCTTTTTGTAATTAACTTTAGGTAAGCCAAGAACAAGTTCTTTTCTAACTATTTTATCAATTAATCTCATATGGACATGCCCTAATCTTCTTCTCTGTCATAAGTTATTTTCTTCACTAGAAGTAAGTAAGCAATCAACCATTTCTTTCTTATCAAATTAAAGAGCATAAATATCTTTTTCTCTTCTTCCTTTCAACAGAATTTCTAAAGTTTCCTTAGCAATTATTTCAAAATCTTTATCAAACACAACTTTACATCCTCTATCAGGAATTTGGCTGATACTAAGAAGATTATGTTTTAAATCATCTACTAGGGTGACATTTCTAACTTGTTTAAATAAGTTACCTAACGTATCCTTACCAATAATATGACATCTTTGGTTGTTGCACATAGTCACGTGCCCTTCGTCCGCTTTCTTGAACTTTAGGAATTGCATGGAATCTCCGGTCGTATGCCTTGAACAACTATTGTCTATAATCCACTTATTCATCTTTCTTGAGGCCTACAAAACAAGAGTTGAGATCATTTTTAGTTACCCATGCTTTCTTGGATTCTTAAGTGTTAGAGTACATTTCCTAAAACTAGCTTCTTTTTAGGAATCCATTTGTTTTTGACCTTTTCACTGAAAGTATATGCGTGATGAGGTTATTTTTTAGCCTTATGGTTATACAAGTATGCATGATAAGTTGATTTTTGAGCCTTAGGTGACACAAAGGTGTTTTTATCTTTGGGCTTCACCAAATTTATTGGTTTCTTGGTTGTAGAGGAAGATTCACTATAACAAAGACCATGCTTAAAGGTAAATGGCAATTGACTTGCAAGTAGCTTTTGTAAGTTCTTTCTACCATTAGTAAACTTTGCCAAATCATCAATCAATCGATTTATGTTTATGCTAAGTTCATGTACATCTTTTTTTTTGAAGAGGCTCACTAGACTCTTCCATCAATATGTCTTTTTCAATAAGTTAGTGTTAGAAGCAATAATATTTTCATTCAATCTAGTTAAGTTAAGACCTTCAGTTTTAACTTAATTTCCTTTTCTAAGTCCAATTTTTCATCGAAAAGAAGCTCATAATTGTTTAGCAAATCATTCCCTTCTACTCTAGTCTTTTTCAAGACTTTATTCTCATGTTTAATCTTCTTGCATTCATGAAAAAGTTCATCATATACATCAAGTAGCTCACAAAAAAAAGTAGAGTTGTACCTTCATCTCATTTGCCATGAGACACACGTATGCAACCTCCTTCTTGCTTGAGTCGAAGTCAGAGTCAGTGTCGTCACTCGTACTCTCATCCAAGTCGTCCCATGTTGCCACAAAAGCCTTCTTCTTCTTGAAGAACTTCTTCCTTGATTTGTCATCGGACCTTTGCTCCTTTTCCTTTCTTTCATTCTTCTTGTCTTTCTTTTCTTCATTGAGTAGAGGACAATCTTTTCGTATGTGGCCCTTCTTACATCCATAGCATGTAGGAGTCTCATCATTCCTCTTTTGAATTGCTTTCTTATTCTCACATATTTCTAAACCTTCTAAAGAATATTGCCATCTCTTCATCATCTTCATTTTTATTCTTGTCGTCAAGATCAGAATGACTCTCAATTTTGGCTTTGAAAGTCAAACTCTTCTTCTTGAAGCTTAAGGCTTCATTTTCCCCTTTCTTGAATTGCGAAAGCTTCATTTCATGAGCCATTAGACTTCCAAGTATTTTATCGATGCTAATACTCTTTAAATCCTTGATTTCCTCAATTACGGTGACCTCTGGTTCCCATTCCTTGGTTAGAGCCCTTAAGAATTTGGATGCCATCTCATTTAAGGGATAACTCTTTCCAAGCCCCTTGAGAGGGTCGATGATGTTGGTGAACCTTGTACTCAAATCCTTTATGCTTTACTTGGCTTCATCTTGAACATCTCATATTCTTGAGTTAAAAAATCAATTTTGGTCTCCTTCACTTTCGAGGTCCCTTCATGCGTCACTTTAAGATACTTCCAAATCTCATGTGTCGTTTCAAGCTGTGAAATTCTATTAAACTCATCATTAGAGAGGGCATAACAAAGTATGCTCATAACTTTACAATTTATGGAGATTTTCTCGTCTTCGGCTTGTACTCTCCAGTAGCGGTGTTTACGGAAGCCGAGAAAACACGTTAGTAAAAATTGAGTAGAGTAAAATCAACACAAGGAAACAACAGTATACAAGAATAAGAGAAAAATGGTACTCTATCTTAATTAATCCATTTATGCGTCATTTTGTTATCCGATTTTGGTTTATGTGTTGGAAGCCCAAGTTGTTACAGTCCATAACTCGTTAATCAATGCCTTGGGACATGAGACGATCTCGTGTAACTTCCTGAGGTGTAGGACAGTTGTAAGCCATCTTCTTGTTCTAGAAGGTAGCTTATACCCATCAGGTCACCTCAATTCGTCACCCTGGGGTCATAGGAGAAAGGGGTGGTGGCTATGTCAGGTGATGTGAACACGTAAAAGTGTTATATACCCTGAACCACAGACAACCAATGATCCACTCACCGGCCGAGCAAGAAACACTCCAAACCTCGTGCCACAGATCCCACTATCCTAGTTGGTCGCTAAACTTAACCAAAGAATCGTAGGGAAGCCAGCAACTCCCTAAACTAATCCCAAACTGATCTAAAAGATTAAAGCTACAGCCAACTCTGGTCCGTCCAGTCAAATCGGTTGTCAATCCACCCGCCTGACACATGTCAGCTGGTGATTAGTGTGCACCGCACGCTCTAAACTGTGCCACTTGCGCTTGGCACCATTGATCTTGCCACACGTCAACGATATGGAGCATCTGTGTTTCCTGCTCTACCTAAGCGCATGCGTTCGCGTAACCCTAAATGCCACGCGTCACTGCCGTGTCAATCGTCGTCACCATGCATCGCCTTCCCGACATGCACCGCCATCACGAGTTCTGCTGTGGGAAGCTCGAACTTATCAAAATTACAACTAGGTCCCTACGAATCCTCATTAGAAATCCTAATTGATTTTCTACTTTACTCTTTCTTTCTCTTGGAATTTGGAGACCCTAAGGATGCAATGATGGCTCCAATTCCAAGGAGCCCCTTTTATAGACCCAACATTAGGTTTAGATTTAAGATTGGTGGGCAAAATACTGAAATTACCCCTAGGTTTGGTTTCTCTTACACTTATGCCCTTTTTAACTTACTTTGGACATAACTTGAGCTATACATCTCGGATTTGCACAAAACAAGCGTCGTTGGAAAACTTGTAACGAGAGGAATCCAACGGCACCATACATGGTACCATTTGGTGAGGTTTGACTAGGGGTTGATTGGAATATGCATTTTTGTAAGCTTTACGAGGTTTTTGTACCTACACCGAACCCAATGCATGTGCACAGGTTTGAAATGACACTAACCACTTCGGAATGACTCAGGACCCAAATTTTAGGATGCTACAATAAACACCGATTTTTTAGTGGAAACTCCTAATGGAGAAAAACCACCACCCAAGTCACTCAACTTGGGATTTTCCGATCGCTAAGGCGATTAACAACATACTAACCACACCACTTTAACAAGAGTGGTGTACCTTAGATTACAAAACCCTCTCTAGTCCCTACTAGAGAGTTTTACTCTTCTCAGTGGAAGAGATGGAGATCTAACACACCGGATACCCAAATACAATAGCAAATAAGAAGAAAAACAATTTCACCCAAGAACCAAGGGAGCCCAAAGACTAAGGAATTTGCTAGGTTAGTAATGTTCAAGTAAATACTCCCAGTTGAGATGTCTTGATGATGAGTGGAAGCTCAATGGAGTTGTCTCTCTAACTGAGTAGAAGTGAGAGTAAAGAGTGCAAATGGAGTAGAGAGCTCTTCTTGAGTAGGCACTTGAGTTTTAGTGTATGTTGGTGCTAACCTCTCAAGAGAGTATAGTGCTATGTTTTTTTATGTCATTGAGTGGTTGTAGTATACTCAAACAGGGTCTCATGGTCATTACTAACAAGTTTGCATAAGGCAGATCTCGATTAGAAAAGTCTGCTGGACTGGTAGCCAATAACAGACGTTTAACTTTATATTCTAACGTCTGATGTGTCTTATTAGACGTTTGTCAAAAAATGTAAACGAGGAGATTTTATAATATACCAAAAAGGGGTGAAAATTATATTGCCACCAGATGATGTGACAATATATTAGACAACACGTTTGGTGTTTGGGGTAGTTTGATTTTGTGGGTAACATCAATCAATGGGACATCTATAGGTCATGTTAGATGTCTTAATGTGTGTGGAGATGTCTGATGATATGCTTGGTCGTTGTTAATAATAAAATGAGAATAGCCACTTTCCTTTTGTTGAGATTGGGTCGTTTGTATGTGTTGGGCGACGTCTTTGGAGGCCACAGATGTCTGATGAGTGGCGCAGACTGAAAGCACTAGAGGGGGGTGAATAGTGCTTTGGCGGTAAACCAATGCTAATTAAAAATTAATTCATTTGGAAATAGAAGTAAGCAATTCAAATTATAAATCATTCACAAAATTTGTAGTGGAAACCCAAAATCTGGTAAAAATCATTACCTAGATCTTCCAATCTAGGATTTGCCTCGAGTCAATCTCGAAAGACCAAACGGTAAACCCTCTTGATTTCTAAATCAAGAGTAACCCCTCTTACTTGAGAAGAGAGGAGCCTACAATTCGGACCCCTCGGATTACAAGTGAATTGAATAAAGAGTAACCTACATAGGGATCTCTCTTGCCTGCTTGAGATTGCTTCCCCTGGATTCTTGTTGGTAACTTGGAAAAGAGACGCTTCGATTACATAAAGGTGATAGGGATCTCTCTTGTCTGCCCGAGATTGCTTAGGCACTGGTCCAAGACAAGTAAGATGCTAAAGGACATTCGAGATTCCTTACATGTATGCAGACATATCCATATTATTTACTGAGTTGACACAAACTTGATAAATTATGCACGGATATGTTATTTTAAAGACTTAGAAATACAAATACCTATACATACACAACATATATGTGTGTGTATAAATATATCTTTATGTATCTATAGGTCCATGTATATGTGTATGTACATGTGTATTTACAAACACGTACATTTCAACGTGTTTATGTTTGTATGCTACCTTTATATGCGTATATGTATGCATAGTGCTAAAAAATTGGTTAAAGTGCATTTTAAGAATCCTAAAAACATTGTAAAAACTTAAAAAAAGGTGTATATCTGGATCAGACCCTTGCCTAGTCTTACTTTGCTTGTGGCTTGGTTAGGCATAATCAAGATAAAGAAATCATGTGTTTCTATCCTTTTTCCTGGCAATGGTAGGAAATCAATAGCTAAGTGGGAGGATTGAAATAGAAAGTAGCGAAATAGATTGAAATAGCCTTCTCAAGAAGAATAGATAGAAATAGGCAGTGGTAGAGAAAAAGTTGATGGACTAGGTAGGACAAAAGCGAAAGGAGTGTCAAAAGTTCTTCCATGACGGGTTATAAAAATTCAATACTAAAGTTCCTCTTAGCATCAAGAATGTTAATAAGGAAAGCTAAGGACGACTAAGATACCCCAAGAATTGGAGTTATTGGGTGGGTTGACTTTAGGATTGCTATTTGGTGGGGTTATCTCAGGATGTCAAATTAAAAGAAGTGATGTTAGACACGAGTGGGAGAATAAGACATGATACCAAGCTAGGAAGGTACATCTGCGACGGACAATCTGCCCTCTAATTTCAGGCACATTTGTCCACCCATATACCTTACTTTTGTCACTAGGCCTCACCTTGGTTTAGGCATGCCTAGAAGGCAAGTGCCCTGAGGTCTCTCGATGTTTACGTTTTTAAGGGGTCCAATTTCACTAGGTCATTTGACAATTTGCTCAGTTATCACTGTGTAAATCAACTAAGCAAAAAACAATGTGCATTGCAAAATAAATGAAGAGGGATTCTGCGAGCAATCTCGTGTGGTCTACAACTGTTCGCTAAACTTCATCTAGTCAAGCAATCTCATGTGGTCTATGATTGTTGGCTAAACTTCTCCTAGCTCATATAAATGATTAGTTCTTTAACCTTGTGAGTTTAAACTCTTTAAGTTGTTTATTATAGCTGTCTTTTTGATTGCGTAGAGGTTGTTATATTTCACCTGTAAATGCTGGCATTTTGTTGTATGTTTGGTTTCTTTTTTGTTTATATGTGGTCTATGTTGTATGATTGGTTTCCTGTGAGCTGCTGATACATTGGAAGTTTCTGAATGAGTTATTATGTATGTTCTGGCAGAATGGACTCACAGGTGAAGCTTGCAACGGTTGTGAAGGTGATGGGGCGCACGGGGTCAAGGGGGCAGGTGACTCAGGTAAGAGTCAAGTTTCTGGATGACCCAAACCGCCTCATCATGAGGAATGTGAAGGGACCGGTGCGCGAGGGTGACATCCTAACTCTTCTGGAATCTGAAAGAGAAGCGAGGAGACTTCGTTGATGTGGGTTTGCAGCATTTTCACAAGGTTAAATTGTTTTGCTTCTGGTGTCTCCTTTTCACTTATGGTGAGTTTAGGAAACTTAGTTCAGTTCTTTTTGGGTTATCCTTCATTTAATCTGTGATTTGCAACCGAAACTGTGGTATCTGATGTTAATTTATGAGCCTGTGATATTGCACTTCAAAATCTATGCCAAAAGAGAACTTAATCGACTGTGGAATGGTGTTTGTACCCTATCATTTATTTTCCTGCTTGTGATGGTTTGTATTGCTTAAAACTACCTGGGAAAGATGTTGGATTCTCAGTTTTCTACTTTAATGGTATGCCTTCTTCGGTAGTATTCCTTGCCTACTCAAGTGGCGGCGTATTATGTATTACGTTTCTTGTAAATTTATGATAAAATTTAATCGTTTGCAAATATCTGATTGAAATGTAATAACTGCTTTATTTGTATGAAATTTTGGTACAAACTTATTGGAAGAATTTCTTGCAAATGAAGATGTTTTGGTGGATTTGTGTACACCATTAACCCACCTTTGTCGATAGAGTTGCACTATCAATTATGCCCAGTTGCTCTTCCCAAGAAATTGTTTTGGATGGAGTTTTGTTTCTGAATTCGTGTCACCTCCATATCTTGGTTGCACTGTTTTCTCGTGAGATAGTTTCAAAACTCTTTATCTTCATTGTGGCGATGTGCTGTGCTTATTATAACTTTGGGTGCTGACTATTATTTTCTTGAAATTGTATTGGAATGTGAGGCTTCTCAAACTTTGATCAATTCCGAGTCTAGTACCTTCGTCGCATGCTTTGAGAACTTCCTGCAAAAAAAACTGATTAAATTTCTGTAAATGCAAAAGTTGTTTCTTGATGGGTTAAGATATACTGCTTCAAATTTAAGGCTTCCCTCAGCTCAACATATCGTAGAGAACAAGTGACTTGCTTTGCTATGCTGTATTTGATTCAGGCATTTGGCAGTGCGTATGGTCATGGGTCTGAAACTTGAGAAATGAAATGTTCTGCCATGTACTTGAATCTATTTTTGGAGAACTCATTGTGTTATTTAACAAGTTTGATTTTGTGAGATAGATCAAATATAAATATTTTTGCATTTAAGTTGACATGAGTTGGATCCCAAATATTTTGACCGGCAACTAGATTAGTGGCTTTATTTTTTGAAAGGGATAAACTTCTTACCTAGGCAGAAGAAAAGCATATCAATCAGGCCTAAGCATCAAAGCAGGAGAGAAGCCCCAATAGAGAAGGAAGGCTTGGCCTAGCATAAAGCAAGTGACCTTGAACAATGACCATTGAACGAGCTTGCGTCTACAGTTGTTTGATTGAACCCCCTACCCCAGAACTTTGGATATATCTTTGATTGGACTTTTCTTTGCCCGAAGGAATTGAACGTTCATTTGTCTTATATTTGCCAAGTGCATTTCCATTTGCTCGATTTTTTATGTGGTTGTAATCTAATTGTCGTTTACATTAAACAAAATTAAAATAAAATAAATCGAATATATATGGGAGAAGCACATCTCTTGACTGCAATTGGCGTTAACGAGGTGTGAGCCATTTATGTCTTGGTCATTATGTTCATACGTGCACTATGTGATTTGCACTTGTATTATATTACATTCTCTATTTATATAGCTAAATCAGAAAGGAAATCACTCACTTCTTTTTTGTGGAGTGAAAATGGGTAATATTTACTCAAGTTCAAATTGGCCAAAATTGGATCAAGTCCATCAGTCTTGCAAAGAAGTTCGGAGTACAATACCATCCCAAATAAAATCAAGAATCTCTCATATCCCTAATACATCTCTGAATGCAAAAAGAAATTACATGGGAGGTAAGGGATTGTTACCAAAGGATCTACCATTACGTTTCTTCTAAAAGTGGCAGATATAGATTCCTGAACTGTCCTACAAAGTAAATAGGAGTAATCAATATTCATCAACCAACTTTTAAGGCGAACTCGACTAAGAAGTCTTCCCTTAGCCACCAGCCAAGCACCATAACTTCATTTTGGTACGGAGCCTTTACACCAAATAACCTTCCAGAGTGGATGGGTTTCTATCTGATGGCTTCCCACACCTTGTTTGCGCAAATGAACCTATTGATGCCCAAGGGCAATTCCATTGTCCATTATTGCAGTAGAGTTTAATCATATTAGCCCAAAGGCAAGAACTAGATGGCCTTCCCAATTAGGTAAAAAAGTCACCATATCTCATACGCATCTAGAAAGCTTACATGGAATTGGTATGAATTATTCTCCATATTCTAGCTATGGAAGCACATAAGTAAATGTCCCTAAAATCCTTAAATCCATGCCCTCCCTCCAATAGGGGGCAACATAAGTCTTCCCACGCAACAAGATAGGTTTTTCCTCTCCAATGAAATTAGAGATATATTTGCATATACGGTGAAGGAATGTTTTAGATATTACCATACAGGAGAACCAAAAGTTCAGTAGGTCCTCAATCCCCTATCATACCCGTTGCACATGTCCCATTCTTGAAAGCTGTTTGCCATAACACCCAGCGAGGACCTCCTTTATATGGACTTCAAGAGCTTTATGAGGAGAAGAGCCCCTTCCTCCCACCAAGGTAATACGAAGACATTTGCAAGGAAGTTTACTTTCAAGAATTTCAAGGGACAAGCAAATTCTCCATCTCTCTTTGGAAAGGTAGACCCTGCTTTTCCTTCCATTAAGCTGAAGGCTATAGATATGAGCAAGAACAAAGAGGGATTTTTTAATAGCAAATTAAAAGATCGTCTGCAAATAGGAGATGAGAGGGGAAAGCAACGCCCCCACCCTTGGCTAGTTGCAACCGTCTCAATTGGACTTGAATCTTGAGGAAGAGAGAAAGTGAATTGGTAGACAAAGTAAATAATAGCTGGGAGAAGGGATCACCTTGTCTAAGGCCCCTTGAGTTGTGGAGAAGTTCGATCAGTACACCATTAACCAAAGGGGAGCAAGAGGGCTCCCAAATGAAACCCTGATCCAAGCGATCCAAGTATCACAGAAGCCCATGGAGGAGAAAATTCTTAGAATGAAATCACATCTCACTGTGTTAAAAGCTTTAAAAATGTCCACCTTGACACACATTCTAGGTGCCATACCCGTAGAAATGAATTTGGAGAGGAATTCTTATGCTAGCAAGGAGCAATCAGAGATGGACGTTCCTTTAATGGACGCACCTTGATTAGGCTCTACCAACTTTGGCATGATGGTGACAAGCCTTCTAGCAAGAATCTTAGAAATGCATTTATAGAGGAAGTTGCAACAAGCAATAGGCCTGAAGTCAACCAAGGTAGAAATTGTTGTACCTTTTGGAATTAGGGTAAGGAAAGTATGATTTATTTGGCGAATGAGATCCCCCTGACTGTAAAAAGAGAAACATATGCCACGAGAGATATCTATACCAATCACCCAAGCATTCTTGAAGAAAGTACCATTGAAGCCGTTCAAGTCTAGTGATTTGTTGGGACCAATGTCCCAAATCGCATCTTTAATCTCTTGAGGAGAAGGAATTCCTCGTGAGGTGCTCATTTTCCTCTAGAGAAACAATATAAGGGAATGGTAGAGTGTGACCATCCAGGCACTAGGCATCCTCTCTAGCAGGAAATAAAGAGCCATAGAAGTTCATGGCCTCAGTACATAGCTTGTCCTCCTTATTAATAGGAGATCCATCCAACTCAATAAGGCAAGACAAGGCATTCGAGTTCTAAAGGATCTTGGTGGCAAGGGAGTAGAACTTGGTCAATGTATCCCCAAGTTTCAGCCAGTCAATTCTGCTTCTTTGGATCCAGTAATCTTCCTCTTCTTTCCTGAGAGTTGATAAGAGAGAGCATTGTCTTGATTCCTCAAGGTGAAGGCTGACATTGGATGGATCCAAGGCCATCCGTTCATGGGTTTCAGAGAGGTGATGAGTTCTTCAATTTGCATGGATCTATAATGATCTGTCTTTTCCCAAGCTTTGAGGGCCTCCTCGATGTGTCTTAATTTGACAATGCATTGGTAGAGGGGGTTGCCCCTAACCTCCTCGTTCCAAGCCCTTTTGACAAGGTTGAGAAAACCTAGTCTCTCCACCCAGTAGTTGAGAAAATTGAAAGGTTTTCTATGCCTTTTGCAAGGGAGAATCTTAACACAAAGGGCTGCATGGTCACTGAGATCAGACTGGAATTAGTTGACTCTTCCAAATGGGAAAATATTGAGCCAGATGCCTATCAATTTTGAAGGAGATATGCCCTTCTCCAGAAGTCATGTTTGACCAAGAGAAGGTGTTACCTGAAGTGGCAATATCATTAAGCTCACAAGACTCCATGCAGTCGTTGAAGTCCTCTGTGCTCTTCATACATGCTATAGCAACTCCTAGGTGCTCTTCATGAAATCTAATGGCATTGAAGTCCCCAATGACCATCCAAGTTCCATTGACAAGGAAAGGATGAAAGTGCAGAGCAGATCATAAGTCTCTTCTTTCCTCGGTGTTGTGAGAGGGAGAGACCACCATTGTTGGTATCATGGACTAAGAGAGTTTGGTCCGTGGCGTGGATTAGTTACTCCCAGATGAGATGTCTTGATGATGAGTGGAAACTCAATGGAGTTGTCCCTTTAACTGAGTAGAAGTGAGAGTAGAGAGAGAGAACGCAAATGGAGTAGAGAGCTCTTCTTGAGTAGACACTTGAGTTTTAGTGTATGTGGGTGCTAACATCTCAAGAGAGTGTAGTGCGATGTTTTTATATGTCATTGAGTGGTCATAGTATGCTCAAACAGGGTCTCATGGCCGTTACTAACAAGTTTGCATAAGGTAGATCTCGATCAGAAAAGTTTGCTGGACTGATAGCCAATAATAGACCTCTAACTTTATATTTTGACATCTGATGTCTCTTAGTAGACGTCTATCAGAAAATGTAAATGATGAGATTTTATAATATACCAAAAAGGGACGAAAATTATATTGCCACTAGATGATGTGACAATATATCAAACGACATATATTGCAATAAGTGATGTCTGGTGCTTGGAGTAGTTGTATGATTTTGTGGGATAAGTTCCCTGGAAGTTTCCTGATGAATCAGATCTTATACAGGCTTCATGTGACAATATATCATATGTCTTGGGAGACATTTGATGGTCTATTTGGTCAACTAGAAGACAAGTATACCAGGGGGTCAGTCTTTGCGAAAGTGGGAAAGTGTATTTGCAGTTTTGTGCAATCAGAATGACTCATTTTTCAAAAATAACGTCAATCAATGGGACAGCTATAGGTCATGTTAGACGTCTTAACGTGTGTGGAGACGTCTAATGATATGGTTGGTCATTGTTAAAAATAAAGTGAGAATAGCCACTATCCTTTTGTTTAGATTAGGTCGTTTGTATGTGTTGGGCGACATCTGTGAAGGCCAATAGATGTCTGATGAGTGGCACATATTGAAAGCACTAAAGGGGGGTAAACAGTGCTTTGGAGGTAAACCAATGCTAATTAAAAATTAATTCATCTGGAGATAGAAGTAAGCAATTCAAATTATAAATCATTCACAACATTTATAGTGGAAACCCAAAATTAGTTAAAACCACTACCTAGATCTTCCAATATGAGATTTTGCCCTGAGTAAATCTTGGAAGACTAAATGGTAAACCCTCTTGATTTCCAAGTCAAGAGTAACCCCTCTCACTTGAGAGGAGAGGAGCCCACAATCCGGACCCTCAGATTACAAGTGAATTGAATAGAGAGTAAAACTGAATAAAAATAGATTTTTTGCTCCTATGGATGGCCCCAAAACGATTTGCTAATAAATGAATGAAAAAGCTATCTAGGATGCATCAAAGAACTCCCTTAGTGATTGTGAGAAGGTAATGCAGCTGCGAGTTGAAGTGATGAAGCTTCAAGCAAGTGGATGTTGAAGAACTAAAGCTCTAAGCACTTTCAAGAGCACCAAAAGTCTAATTTAGTTGAAAGTGAGCTTGAATGTGCTTCTGAATGTGGTGTAGGGTGTTCTCTTACCACCAAAGAGTGGGCAATGCACTCCTATATACAGAGGCATGTTTGGACTAAATTTGGTGTGCATAAAACCTTATCAATGTTCAAAAAGTTTTCCTTTTTGATTTGCCAACGGCTAATTAATTTGGTTAAAAAGTGCTTTAACTAACGTTAATTATATACCATCTAACGTTAGGTGAACTATCTAACTTTAGATGCTCAGTTAGGTACAATGTTCGCTTTCTCCTAATCACGTGTTGATTAGAAGAGGAGGGTATATCTAACGTTATGTAATGCTTGTCTAACGTTAGGTCAACTGTCTAATGTTAGGTACAATGTTCAACATAAAGTTCGTTATCTCCTGATGGTCTAGTTAGCATCCAACCTACTATCTAATGTTAGGTAATCAATACCTAACGTTAAATGACTTGTAAAAAGCCTTCTAACTATCCCAAGGGTGAATTTAGGTTCCCATAAAAAAATTAAAGGCATGCACTATCAGTTATAGACTTAGTTAGACATATTTTAACCTATTTAGGGTATGTTTGGTGGTCTTGTGAAAATTTCATATAAGACCCCTAAGTTTATGCTAATATGAATCTAATTGGGGCTCTCCTTATAGTCTAAAAAGTATAAAATTATAACTTATTTCCAATGTTACAAAGAGACCTATTACACAAAGTCTTGATGAACTTGATCTTGTCCTTCTTCTTGGCTTTGAATTTCATCAAATTGGCTTCAAGCTGAAAATCATTCTTACAACATCCATGTATAAAATCCAATTTTAATCTCAATTACTTGAGATGTTTATCAAAAACATTGTTAAAGGATAATGTGGTGCATAATTACTTATGCACCTACACAGACGTCTTGACTTGAAATGATTTTGAAAGGTGTCTATATGAGTAGGTTAGGTTTTATTTGATTCCTAGGTTGGTTCATGTGTCTAAGGGCTCCTAATACTTCTAGACGTATGCATACAATAGAAAAAAAGTGTTACGTGACACTTTCCACAATGGATTATCTTGGCTACCATCTCCTTTTCTTCTAAGCTTGACCCTTCTGCATTTCACTTCATGAAAATTAGATCCTGCCTTCCTATCAATTCACGATATAGAGAGTCTACATGTCTACTTTGATTTTATGTTTAGTGCTTGTTAATGGGGTTTTGAAAATCATTGAAACATGATTAGAGGGGTTGCACTAACAAGTGGTATTTACCTAAAAGTGACCAACAAAGTAAACAAAATGGAGCTCCATTCCTCATAAATCGGTTAAAAGAATTTTGCATCAATGAACCTACTAACCTAGAATGCAATTTTACCTTTCTCTTGGATGACTATAAGCACTTCCACCAAACTTTCAACATCCTAAGTTGATATCCTAAAGAGAAACATTACTTCTAACCATTGTCTCCAGATTGACAATGTCAAATCAAATTCATATAAACTCTCCCTATCCCTCTAATCTAGAGGATTTTTATGACAACATAACTCGAGGAATTAGAGACCTCCATATTGGTCATTAATAATCTAGTCTCTCACAAGAATACTTTCTTTCTCTACCGGCTAACCTCCTTATGTTTAAAAAGGAACTTGATCCTCCAACCTAAAATCTGGGGTGTGGAATTATGAAAATTCCATTGGCAACTCAAACCACTCCCTGCAAAACATATCACAAAAATGATTCAATTCTTTGCCATTTATCAGGTGTGGGCCTCAGTTGCTTTTGGACTATGGTTTTGTTGATGAAAATAATCCCTATGATCAACTTGCAATAGAGGTGAAGTTTGGATTACATTATGTTCCCCAAAATGACCATTCTCCTCCGAAACTATTCTTTGGTATGACCTCTCAAAAAAAATAGTTCATTATTGATCCAGGCATCCCTGAATAGCAATGATACCCAATATTAGGAGAAGAGGATTGTTGCTCAAAGAAATGGAAATTTAGCTATTCAAACTTTTCATGCATGGTGATTTTAAGAATCTTCCATCTGATATTGTCCTAAAAGAACTTACCCCAAACTTGCTTCCTTATCTTAGATCTGGTTATGTTTTAGATGTGCAAGAGATGAGTACCCTTGTGCCAGGTAAGCACTTTCTTTCTTGTCTTCTAATGGTATAACAAGACAAACGAGTCCAATAAGTGAGTTCTGTTATCTCCTCTAAAGGTCCCTTGTGCCATGTAAACACATTCATTCTCATCTTCTAATTGAAAGGTCTAGTAAGTAGGATAAAACTGGATTGAAACTTTTTACCACCATGTTATCGACATATTTGTACATTTTACTAAATGAAGTTGGAATCAAGTCAACCTCATCATTGTATTGTACATTTTATTGAATATAATCTTTTTCAATATGAAAGGATGACATTATTAACAAATCACCATGTTAGCACTCCATAATCAAGATGTAAAATCATATCCAACTCCAACTCTTATCTTTTTTAGCTGAGTAATCAAATCCATGAGTCCATTCTCTATTTATTGGGGCTAGCCATTATTTAAAGGGTATTTGGATATAATAAAATTAAAAACATATCAATTCAACATAAACAAAGTTTACAAGTTTAATTATAATAAAGAAAATAATTAAATATTTAAGTTTTGAACTAAATTGCGTCGGTGATATTGTAATTTTGAATAAAAAATTACTGATGACATTTCAAATATCACCGGTAATAAAGAAGGGATGTCTGTAGTCCACCTCAGATAGATATTACATTTGTTTAGGCTAGTGATTGCAACAACTAAACAAGGTTATTCCACCTATATGTTGTCATTTTAGCTATGATTTCTATCTATCAACCTTAAATTGGTAGTCTTGTTGCGCTTGATCATATCATGGATGTCATGTAGATTTTGATGGGTTTGTTGATTGTGATGAAGATCTTGAGAACAAAAACATTAAAAGAAAACGCATCAACAATTGAGGATTGAACAAGGGAACATCAAACTTGGGCTCACAGAGGAAGAAGAGGGCAGCACCACAACCACAGTACTAGCAGAAACACCCACCGTAGTTGGCCCTACCAAGAAGATAATGGTTACAACCTTACCCAAGGAGAAACACAAGAAAAAAAGACAAGAGAGGACCATACTTATTGAGAGAGGAAAAAGGTGCTACCCATGACCAAGCTCTTCCCCTTATTATAGAGCTCAACGTGTCGATAGATGGGGGGGGAGTAATGGCCTATGCTATAGTGGCCTCTGCCATGGCTCGTGAAGAGCATCTAGGGAGTGTGAAGAAGTTTTTGGGTTAAAGGCCCATGTTGCAACAAGCCTTCCAAATAGGGAAGGGAGAGGATGACCATGGTAGGGGAGGATGATTGGATGGAAGCCCCCAAAGGCAAGATTCCATTGATCATCAATAGGAGTGGAGGAGTAAAGAAGATCACAAAGTGATAAACGTCAGTTTATCATCATTCTTATACATTAAAACAAACTTAGCTCTTAGGTTTTTGCTCCGCAAACGGATTTTTAGGTTGCATTTAGGCATAAATTAGGTTAGGCATGCATTTTACTTTTTATTGTCTTTTTGATATGTTTTTGTGAGTGTTAGGGATAAACAGATTGTCAGATCCCTAGAACCCTAGCACTTGGGAAGGTAATTGGTGAAGAAGAAGCTCAAACCAGCTGGAACTTAGCTTTATCCAGCTCACTTGAACTAGGGTTAGCTCATCCTAGCTCCATTCAGCTCATCTCAGCTGAATGGCAGCTCAAGAGAGCTCATCTTAGCTCACCTTACCTCAAGTCAGCTCAGATCCAGCTTAACTTAGCTGAGTCTAGCTCATCTCAGCTTCCATTAGTTCACTGGGAGCTCTAGCTGACTCAACTGAGTCGACTGGAGTTCACCTCAGCTCAGGACCAGCTGCATCCAGCTCCACTCAACTCCAGCCAAATGAAGATGATTTCATCTTAGCTCAGGAAGCTCAAGTCCAGCTCCCAGGGACTCAGCTTAGCTCAATTTAGTTGAGCTAAGCTACCTTAGCTACTCCAACTAGCTAGGTCATCCCCAGGAGCATCAGATCTAACTCACCTTAGCTCATTTCAACAGAAGCCAGCTTTCTTTAGCTTGGCTTAGCAGCTAGCAAAGAACAAGTAAGCTAAGCCAGTTAAAGTAACTCCATGCCACCCTCTTCAGCCGCTGCTAGCTCTAATTCAGCTCCAGACTTCTTCTCTCCAGCTCCTCTCCTAAAAACCCTAGATCCATATGCCTGCTCCTCCTCTACTCTATAACTAGCAAAGCTCCAACTCCCTTGGACATTCACCACCCTAAAACCCTACCTAACTAGCTCCACCCAAGCTACCTAGTCCACTCCACTCTTGGAGCAACCTAGGCATCCCTTCACCCTATTGTAAGGTCAAGCCCGGATAGGTTGTTAATATGATGATTTTATCGTTGAAATGTGTATAGTGGTTAACCTAAATCGGACCTAACCATATCTTTACAAAATTTTTTACCTGGCCTACTTGATTTTATCTTGTCACTTTTAGGCCCAGGGTCGAACTCAGGGAAGTGGGGTACAAGTCGAGTTTCTACGCCTTTCGTACAACGAGTCTCTTCCGTTCGTTTATTGTGTTTTTGGTGTTTTTCTTATTTAGATTTTTTTTTCTGGTAATCTTTGTCCTTGAGTCACACCCTCAAAATTGTGTTCTTGGCTTTGAGCCAAAACAGAGTTCCAAAACGAATCTTGCTATTCGCAAGACGGGATACCTGCAAGTCAAAGATTATCTTTTCTCTTTTATATATATTTTTTATCTTTTTACTAATAGGAAAGCGAAATAGAAATAAAGTAAATACAGTATATATATATATATATATATATGTATATATTATGTATATAAAGGGGTGGGGGTGGAGGCGGAGATGGAGTGTAGCATGGTGTCGAGTTGGTCGTCGTCTAGAGAGATGCAACCAACAGGACTAGGTGCCGCGTGGAGTGTGGGATGGATGGTGGATGATGTATGCGACCACGCTTTTTGTGCGCGTGTTTGGGGAATATCAGCAACTGGTGCAGATATTCCCGTGATACAGCGTATGGTAAATAACGTGAAAATATATATGTATATATGTATATATGTAAATATGTAAATATGTCTATATGTGTATATATATATATATATATATATATATATATATATATGTAGATATATATGTATATATAAGTGTATATGTATATATATATATGTGTGTGCATGTATATATAACTATATAGAGATATATATATATGTATGTATAGTAATATATGTATATATAGATATATGTAGCTAATTATATATATATATATATATATATATATATATATATATATATATATATATATATATATATATATATATGTATATAAGTATACTAATACTACTATATATATTGGTGTAAGTATATATATATACATATATATATATCTATGTATATGCATAGTAGTATATGTATATATGTAAATATATATATGTATGTATGTATGTATGTATATATATATATATATATATCACTATATATAAGTATACGTATATATATATATGTTTATAATAGAGTATAGGTGTGTGTGTGTGTGTGGGAGTGTTAGTGTAGGTGTGTGTGTGCGTCGGTGTAGAGAGAGTGCTGTAAGTGTTGTGAGAGAGAGAGAGAGAGAGCGGGAGAGGAAAGAGCAGCCGCTCTGCTGGAGGTGAGGAGGGGAGTTTTAAGTCGTCTGCACGTGAAGGCTATCGTCTGATGGCTTCCGCGCACGGGCACGTATTCGCATAGAGGAGAGCACCTGCGTCGATCGGTTGCGAGCGCGGAGAGCTCGTGGCAGAGTGCGCGGGGCTGGAGGGCGAGGGCACCTGCAGCTTGCGCGGAAGCTTGCAGGTGTCGCAGGGGGGTGGGGAGGTGCTTGGCCGGCCGCTGCAGAGGCGCGCAGCGGCCGATTGCGGGTGGGAGCGAGCGTGACAAGGCGGAGAAAGCAAAGGCAGAGAGGGCCTACAGGTGCGCGCGGAGGGCTGGGGTGCTTGCAGGCGTGCGTGGAAGGAGCTGCTACTGCACCTTCCTTGCCGCTGCTGTTGCTGCTGCTTCAAGCTTCAGACCTTGAAGCTGCTCCAATGGTGGGAAGGTGCGGGAACGTAAAAAAAATGAAAACAGACCCACCACGCCCACCGGTTCTTTGAAGAGCTGGGCGGTGGTGGTCTCACTGTGGTGGTGTGCACCACAATGAGGGCTCCTGCCCGCCGGGTGTCTCCTCGGAGGAGGACTGGCGTATGGAGGGGAATGGAGGAGAGGACGGCCTGAGTTGGAGTTGCCGGTGGGTTCTTTTTTTGCTGCTGGGACCAGCCTCCTTTGCAAAGGCAGGAGCTGCGGTCTTCAAATAGAAGAGGAATGGCATGGCCGCATGCAGCTGCAGGGAGAGGGATGGAATGGCTTGGCAGGGAATGGCAAGTTGCAGGGAAGGGCTGCTGCAGCATGGCGCGAGGAGAAGATGCATGCAGCCGTAGGGAAAATTAAAAATCAAGTGGAAATAAAAATGGAGGTGGTGGATTTTTGCAAAGAGGCACTTGAGGAAAAAAGGTAAAATGCAAGGCCACTTATTTCATTCTTCTTTCCTCTCAATTAGATGCATGTATACATGTATTTTTACAAATGCAACTACAGAATCCTAATATGCACAGGTAATGCTAGGAAATAGCATAAGAAGGCATTATTGCAGGCGTATTTTGCGGTGCAATCATACCCCCATGCCTATCTTTTGCTAGTCCCTAGCAAAACATTTTTTTTGTAGTATTTATAAATGATCTTAAGCTGAAGATTTTCTTTTGAGGCGATATAGGTGTGTTTATTATTGGATATTGTGAGAACCAATTGTAGAGAAGACTACCAGTACTTTAAGTCTCACATGACAAAGATCATCTCTCGACTAACTAGGACTCTTGATATTTAAATCTTAAGTATGATTTCCAGAACCCAGGAGGTTTTTGCCATACTCGAGAGCTCAAGAGGTTATGGTTTGTGCATAGTGAAGGATCAAGACTGACCAGATGAACATTAAGACTCAAGCCCAGGGTTTCACGAATTTTTAAGTAAAGGTTGGTCCCAGTTTCAGCTCGTGTTTTCGGATTGACCCTCAAGAAGATGACGAAAAACTCAACTTCCATTTTCTGATTTTTTTGTGGCTCAAAGGAAAACAAGGTATTTGTAACTTGCCTTGAAGAACTTCTTGTAGGGCAAAGACTTTACAGACATTTGTGAGATATACTGACTTATTTGTAACTTTTTTTTTTGAAACACATGTCAGTATCTCTTACAACATTCTTTTGAAGGAGCACACTTTTTTTCTTTTTGGTGGAAAGAGTCGCTCCTAAACACAAGACTAAAGCCTGGGATAAAAAGTCTACCTGCGCGCACAGGTAAGGACTCCACCTTCCCTAATGAACACTAGGGTTGGATCTTATGTTCACCTAGTCTTTCCTGTAGTGTGAACCAAGTTTACTTAAGCTCTCAAGTAAAAGCAAACCAACGGATCCTGTACTGGTGTCTCAGGTACAAGAATACGTCCTTAGTTAGGAGAGATTCTGATCTATTTTGTCAATGCTTTAAGTGAATTAAGCCGAGCCTGAGCGAATCAAGCTTCTGTGGCCTGAAAAGTCTTCAAAACAGAGGTTGAATATCCATAAACACTTATTGTATTTTTTTGCTTCAGCTTTCAGATCATTACTAAACACCATTTATTATATATATATATTTTTTTTCTTTTTCTTTTTCTTGCATATTTATAAATAGGTGGGAATTGTATGATACCATAAAATACCTAGATCCTATGGATGCCTATCCACCCCCCCATGCCAAACAATGCTATGTCCTCATATGCATGCAGGGAAGGGTAGAGAAAGGATGAAAGATCGGGTAACGAGAGGTGAAGTGCAGGGTATACAGCAGGGTGGTAGGGTGGGTGGATGGTGGGTGGTGAAGTGAAGAGTGTGATAGTGGCGTGAAAGGTGATGGTGGATGGTGAAAGGTCTGGCATTTCATTGGACGAGAGTGTCCCAGGCGGATCGGAGAACAAGTCGAGAAGAAGTTGGCCCTCAGATTGGCCAAGAAGAGGGGCTCTTTGGATAGATGGATCCAAAAGGGAATAACCCAAGTGAGTAAGATGTGGGCTCAAGGTCCCAGTGTGGAGTTGCAAATTCTCCTGATTTGGCGGGAAAGAAAGGGCAATCCGGTCTTTAGGAGTGTGGACCGGCGGTGAGTAGCCTAGATATGACTCAGACCACGAGGTATGGGAAGCGGAGAAAACCTTGTCAGAAGTCTGGTCAGGAGAAGGTACGGGAATAGGGAGGGATTGGGGAACGTCACAATTTGTGTTGGTCAGGAAGTCGTCAGGTAATTCGTAGCAGTCTGAATCGGTCCCAATTAGTCCGATACACGCACTGACGGTCATGTCCTCGTCAGACGTATCATCCTTGATGCAATTGCAATCAACATAAGAGTGCGGTGCTGTAGCAGGATTAGCCTGAAATCCCGGTGGAATGCTCGGAGCTTGCAGAATTTGATGAACCTGTCCCTGAGAAGGTTGTACCTGTGGTTGCGGACCACAGGGTACGAAGTTTCGCGGGTTTGGAACAGGTTGGGTGGGAAGAGTGCCCTGAGATCGAGTCGCCATGCGTAGTTGACTGATCTCAGCATTCTGCTGCGCCAAATGGTGCTGAAGAGAGGTCATGTTCTCTTTATGGTGCTTTGACATTTCCGTCATCATTCGCATCAATTTATCAAGAGGCCTTGATGTGTGTTCGGTTTGTGGTACGCAAGGGCCTGATGGCGGATTCGCCATAGGATTAGACTGGGCCCTTGGGATGACGGGTGCGGACGGTCGCATTGGTCCCCCCGCGGGATTTTGGTGCTGCGGGTTGTTGGACCATGCGAAGTTTGGATGATTACGCCACCCTGGGTTATTAATGGCAGAGAACGGGTTGTTCCCCAGGACGCAAGCGTCTTCTATGCCAGAAGACATGTCCGCATGTAAATATGCGTCCGAGCACACGGAGGCTTGGTCCTCCGTGTCGAAATACTAGCTTGCAGAAGCCAGATCCGCATGACTTACCGAATCGCTTGGCGTGACACTCGGCAAGGAAGGTCTTACAGGGTTTCTCGGGATAAGCCTAGTGTTGGAAGAATTGGAATTGTGACGAAGTGGTGAGGTGGGAGTGTTTGCCATGTTTGTGGAGGAGGACGACGATTTGGCTTGTTTTTTAGATTTAGCAGTCAATTCAAACAGTTCAGGGTTTTGTGACCTCCCAAACATGCACTACCGCAGGAAGAATTGGGGGGATAAGAAGGGAAAAGAGATGAGAGAAATGACGCCGCAAAGGTACACTTGATTACAAATCAATTCAATCAAATTCCTAACCTCTACAGTGTGCCCTTAGACCTAGAGATCTAAGTTACCTACTATCACGAACTACGGAACCGAATGCGAGCTCCACGAAACCACCGGGCCAGATTGAAAGGCCGTTTGCCCTAGTCTTAGCCACCCGATAGCACGCGGGAACTCTCACCAGCACGTAGCCGCTACACGCAGGTAGTTAAACCTCCAATCCTTAAGAAGGGTCAAGTTACTACCAGTTTTAGTTAGAGGCTTAGGATCAAGTGCTTCTGGAATGTGAAGGGCGTTGTTTACGGGTAATGCCCAAGTGATTGATTTTCAGAGTGTGTAAAACAAGCATGCAACGGGGAAATCTCCCCGAATTGAAGTTTTTAATTGGTGAATGATTTTTAGAGTTTAGCCTTAAATAGTATGAATTTTAGGATTTTACTGAATTACCAATTCAACCAATCTCCGAGTTTTTGTGAGAATACAAGTTTTCTTTCTAAGCCCAACAAACCCTTCTTCAATATCAGTTAGTTAATGCATGCTAAAATGCAATGGGCTACCCTAAATGGAGATTTCTATGTGTGGATGCACGAATAAGTTTTATTTTAGTGTGAAAGGGAGCCAAGTTCTTCAATTCAAGTGCTCCCAAACACCAAAAAATGTCCACACACAAGGCTCAACCAAAAGATAAAGAAACTAAAATTGTTGGTGTTGAAATGTTCGGGATCGAATCTTAGGCAAGTTGAAAAGTCGTGGTGGGATTGGAATTAACTCAATTCCAAGTCTCCCCACCAAAAATGTGATCTCGAATTTGCAGGTAAATGAGGCAAAGAGGGGTGTAATCAATCTTTTTATTTGCCTCAAAGAATACTTCCCACGGCGAAAAATTCAAGAATCAAGATTCTCGGATTTTCGCTATGCGAAGTAGGGCAGGAAATCCTGGGGCGGTGGGAGTGAAGACAATCAATCAAACAAGTGAATTTTAATCCACTTGCCCCAAGAGATCCTAAGAAGTTTTTCTATTTTTTAGTTTTTAGTTCTTTTTTTTTTATTTATTAAGGTGGCAAGTTAACCCTAGTTTGCTAAGAAAAGAAAACCTACTTGTTCGGCAACGTGTGCGAAGCTCCAATGCAGTGTCACCGTCTTCACGCTCTCGTTCCCGCCTTGGATCTACCCACGTTCCCGACTTCATCTGCTTGTCTTCTCCTTGCAACCAGGTTCACCTGCACACCAAAAAAAATAGAGATACCCGTGAAGAGAGAAGAGAAAAATTGAAAGGAATTGAATAGAAACTTACTTGAAGGTGCACTTCCCCGGCAACGGCGCCAGAAAAGATGTAAGGTCGAGCCCGGATAGGTTGTTAATATGATGATTTTATCGTTGA